>JACGAQ010000710.1:0-97683 GCA_014119065.1 Orius insidiosus
CGAGAAAATTGGTGTCCAGCGCAGGACAACAAGGCCGAAAATCCGATAAAAAGGTTCTTATATCGTGGAAATCCATTCAAAAGTGGTTTCTAGGACCTAAAAGTCAGAATAAAGTTTTTCTTCCCCCTGGAAGAGCGTAGAAATGCTCACCAATAAGACAACAGGGTTTCTTGGCCTAAAATCTAACAAAAACGTCCAAAACTCCGGTTAAAGGGGGTTTCTGGGCATAAATCCGATAAAAAGGGTTTTTTAGCTTCTTAAAACGCGTAGAAAATTCCATAAATCATTTAAAAAGGGTTTTTTCGTCGAAAAGACAAAAAACAACCAAAATACAATAAAACAAGTTTTCTGGCCGCGAGAAAATTGGTGTCCAGCGCAGGACAAAAAGGGCCGAAAACCGATAATCGTGGAAATCCATTGAAAAGTGGTTTCTACCTAAGGGTCAGAAGAAAGTGGGTTTTTCAGGCAAAAAGCCATAAATGTATCGTAAAGATAGTTTGTCGGCCGCCAGAAGGATGTAGAGGAGCGATAAATTCATGCATGATCGAGTAGAACGACATTTCGCTAGAGTCATTGATCACTCACCCACAAAGAAACCGAATCAAAATTTTCCTGCGATATTTTACCTTATAACGATTTTCGGCATTTTTAAAAGTAAAAATATTAAAAGGGCGTCGTAAAAAAAGAGGCGAATGTTACGGTAATTTTATTCAAGGGTAGTTTCTTCCCAAGGGGTTAAGGTGACTTTAGAAAATGTGGTCCATACATTACGCCCTTATCTTCCGGAACCGTGTGTATATACTTTTAAGTAAAATACAGCCTTTCCCCCTTTTCGATCCCTTGAAGATTTAAACTTTGTCCCTGGTGTCATTTTATTGACACAAGGGCGGAAAGAGCCGGTGCCACATAAATCCGGGCTAGATTGAGCCCACCCACCCCTTAACTTTGGACCTCAAACAGCAGGGGAGCTTTCCTTCCCTGATTCGTCAGCTTTCTTCGAACGACTTGTGAGGTTTAAACCTTTCCAGGGCAAATCTTCCAGAAAAATCTTTCTCTCCCCACACAAATAGTTAAACTTTTACCCTCTTTTTTTTAAACTAAAATTGAACTAAAAATACATTCGTTAAAAAGCGGTTCAATGCAAAGCTATAAGAAATATCGATGGGTCAATGAATCAAATAAAAATGGGACCTTTGTTCGTGATAAACGCGAAACTAAAACAAAAAAAGCAATAAACAAAAAAAACATCAATTTTTATATATTCCGTAAAACGGAAATTTATTTTAGGCAAAAGAGAAATTTTTATTAGGGCCAAACGCGACGAAAAAAAAATTTAGGAAAATTTAAAAAATATTCGTTTTTTTTAGGGGGTCAAACAAGATTATAGAAGAAAAGAGGCAGTAAAAGCGAGGTCGGAAAGGGACGTACCGGCATCAAGTATTGATGGAGTAAAAAAGGGGAGAAGAGTGTAATTTGTAGGGGTTGGAAAGGCGCTTCACTGGCGAAGGTCTCCCCGGAGCTTTCTCGTCCGGGACACCGGTCATAAGTCTTGTCTCGACCCCTTCTGACCCGACTACGTCAATCCGGGGGCGGATCAATGAAGATCTCTCACCAGTCTTTAATAACCCCCACACCCTTTTATCACCCCAAATATTATTCTTCTAACCAAAAAATTATTTAAAATATTAAAAATGCTAATAGGGATTTATAACGAGGTGATTTTTGAATTTTAAAATGGGCTCTTTTCTTTTTTCTGAGGAGGTTTAACGACTTTTACTAATTACCGGGTAGATAAGCCAGAAGAACGGTTACTAATCACCGGACCGGTCCTTTTACGCCTCGAGATGTCTCCTATTTATCAAAAAAAAAAAAAAAGAAGCTACCGTGGTTACACCTTTAATATTCCGAAAAATTTTCCCCCAAAAATTTCATCGGAATCATTTACTAGTTTATCTTCATAAAGCTCTCGAGGGCTCCGGGATACAGTATCTGCATAATTTATAGCACCTGCTCGCCTGGAGTGCCTAGCTCGAATTCCGGTAGCGTAATGAGTCGCTTCCCCGCCTCCTCTACTTAATTTGAAGGCCCCTCGAGGGTCTATTTTCACTCGTAATTATACGCCTTTCGCTTAAGAATCCAAATTTTAAAATAGGTAAAAAAATAGAACTTTTATAACTTCATTATTTTCCGTGTCGATAAATTGAAGGCACGTTTTTGATATTTTCAAGTGTTGTTAATCAGTCATCTTCGGACCCGATTATACATAATGGCTTCTACGTTTTTATGACCCTCTTGAGTAATTACTTATTCTCTTTAATAAGACCAGATTCCTTAAGAATAATTAAGTTTAGAATATTTTAAGGAAACAGGATGTCTGGAGTACTCAAAAACTAATATAATGCCATTCAATCTATATTCAAAAAGATTTTAGGCCTATTTCATCAAGATAATGGCACTCTAGATTTTTCTAAAGTTTAACTCTAGGACCTATTTCTTTAGTTTCTCAATTTTTTTACATTTTTAACATTTTTGTTGAGATTTAGGACATTTTTAGATTTTTAGAATGTCTATTTTTTGGCCTCTTGAAATAAAAAATGAGCTCTTCTTAATTTTTTTAGAGGCTAGAAGTTGGAGAATGTTGACATAATGCGATTCGCCATAATGCATTTGACCATAAAATAGCAGAAATCGCGAGTTACCGTTCACTAAAAATCTGCGACTCAACATAAAGAAAATAGTCGAAAACGTTCACCATAATGCATTTGAACATAATTTATCTCACCATAAAGAAGAGGATTAAGATGTCGTTTCGACATAAAGTTTGCAGTTTCAACAGAATGCAGTTGAACATAAAGGAAACTTTAATTTAAAAAACTTGTCGTTTCGCCATAAAACTGTTTATGTCGTTTGGGCATAATACATCTCACCATAAACTAAGGACAGTCAAAGAGCAAGCCTATTTTCGCCGTTTAAAACGCGATTATGGCGAAACGACAAAAACCTCAAAACTTGACAGTTCGCCATAACGCAATTTGCACATCCTCGCGAGAGGAAAAAAATCAACCCTCTTGTGTCATAAAACGAGCACATCCCATAGCTGCCTGCTTGCTTTTCCTAGTTTATGGTGAGATGCTTTATGTTGAATTGCATTATGGTGAACTGTCAAGTTTTAAGGTTTTTGTCGTTTCGCCATATTCGCGTTTTAAACGGAGAAAGGCTTGCTCTTTCGCTGTCCCTAGTTTATGGTGAGATGTATTATGCCTAAACGACAGAAATAGTTTTATGGCGAAACGAAAGCTTAAAGAGAGGCTTTTATGGTGACATGCACTTTTTTTATATCGACTTGCATTTATTGAAAAAGTCGTTTATGGCGAAACGCTTTATGTTGAAATGCATTATGCTCAATATTTTTGCACTTTTCAGAGCTTTATGTCCCAATGCGTAATGCCGAAACGCATTGTGTGAACTACAGATTTTTTATGTTCAACTGCTTTAGGGTGAAATGCGTTATGTTGAACGGTGTTCTCCCGGGATTAGGACTAAGTAAGCCGTCGAGGTTGGCTGAGGTGCTGCTCTGCTGAAAGAAACGACAATCTGGCTTCTTCAAAAAGGTAAACAGGCTCTTTTTAAGGTAAACAGTTTTGAGGAGTTCGTATAAAGAGGAGGATGTTTTCAAAATATCTCATGAAATTTTCAAAGTCTCTTTTGAATATTTTTGTAATTAAGGAGAAATTTTTCAGAATGTTTTGTCCGTGGAAGGTCGTCATGCCTGTTTGATCGATGAGAACGGACGCCCCCCGCGATGGATAGAAGGAGAGAAGGGGAGGCGAAAAGAAGAGAGAAAAGAGGGCCCCGAGTATTATGCAAATAGGCGGGTCCACTCCGGAGCAATTATTCAAATATTGTCATTAATATGCCCCGGGCTTGGAGTCCGAGCGCTTTCCTCTCCACCCCCCACCCGGACGCCCAGAAACCCACTTTACGATGCTAATGCTCCTACTTGTCGTTACGACGAGCCAAAAACAACACCCCAACACCCACGGAAACAAACAACTAAAATCCACCAAAACCCCCACTTAAGGCATCGATGATTTTTAATCTGTCTTTGACGTTATTTAAAGGTAGAAGGGGCGTTTGCCAGAGGTGTATTCAAACACATCCCTGTAACAACGTTGGAGCTGATCCAAGTACTCTAGGATTAATTGTCCTACGATAACAGGTTCCCTCCAGGACCTTATATCAAACCCGAGACCAACATTCGGTTTCAACGCCCCCGGCTGTCCATTTTTTTTTCGCCCCGTCTCTCCCACCCATAAAAGAAATATCGAGACCAGTGATTTACTGATAAAATAAAAGTCGTACCCTCTGTAAATCTACTTGTAATTCAATGAAATAATGACATTCCTCGGTAAAAACCCTGAAATTAACCAATAGGGAGTCTTCATTAAACGTTAAACTCGAAGAGATTAAAAAAAAAGAAGATTCTGCGTGTAGAACCTACTCGTAAAGCAAACTTAAGTCAAAAGAAAGAGAAGAAGAAGGTTAGGGACGTTTTCTCCGATGTTTTGATGTAAAAACACACGTTTAAATGGGTGTTTGAGCGTTCACTACTCTCCTTAACAGGTTTAGGGCCGTTTTCTCCGATGTTTTGATGTAAAAACACCAGTTTAAGGGGGTTTTTGAGCGTTCACTACTATCTCAAACCGGTTTAGGGCCGTTTTCTCCGATATTTTGATGTAAAAACGCCAGTTTTAAGGGTTTTGAGCGTTCACTACTCTCTAAACAGGTTTAGGGCCGTTTTCTCCGATGTTTTGACGTAAAAACGTTTTAAGGGGTTTTTGAGCGTTCACTACTCTCTTAAATAGGTAGGGCGTTTCTCCGATGTTTTGATGTAAAAACACCAGTTTCAAGGGTTTTTGAGCGTTCACTACTCTCTTAAACAGGTTTAGGGCAGTTTTCCCGATGTTTTGATGTAAAAACACCCGTTTTAAGGGTTTTTGAGCGTTCACTACTCTCTTAAATAGGTAGGGCGGTTTTCTCCGATGTTTTGATGTAAAAACGCCAGTTTCAAGGGGTTTTTGAGCGTTCACTACTCTCTTAAACAGGTTTAGGGCCGTTTTTCCGATGTTTTGATGTAAAAACACCAGTTTAAGGGTTTTTGAGCGTTCACTACTCTTAAACAGTTTTTTTCCGATGTTTTGATGTAAAAACACCAGTTTCAAGGGTTTTTGAGCGTTCACTACTCTCTTAATCGTTTTTCCGATGTTTTGATGTAAAAACCAGTTTCAAGGGTTTTTGAGCGTTCACTACTCTCTTAACAGGTTTAGGGCCGTTTTCTCCGATGTTTGATGTAAAAACGCCAGTTTAAGGGGTTTTTGAGCGTTCACTACACTCTTAATCAGTTTTTTCCGATGTTTTGATGTAAAAACACCAGTTTAAGTGGTTTTTGAGCGTTCACTACTTAAACAGGTTTAGGGCCGTTTTTCCGATGTTTTGATGTAAAAACACCAGTTTAAGTGGTTTTTGAGCGTTCACTACTCTCTTAATCAGTTTTTTTTCCGATGTTTTGATGTAAAAACACCAGTTTCAAGTGGTTTTTGAGCGTTCACTACTCTCTTAATCAGTTTTTTCCGATGTTTTGATGTAAAAAAACCAGTTTCAAGTGGTTTTTGAGCGTTCACTACTTCTTAAACAGGTTTAGGGCCGTTTTTCCGATGTTTTGATGTAAAAACACCAGTTTAAGGGTTTTTGAGCGTTCACTACTCTCTTAACAGTTTTTCCGATGTTTTGATGTAAAAACACCAGTTTCAAGTGGTTTTTGAGCGTTCACTACTCTTAACAGGTTTAGGGCCGTTTTTCCGATGTTTTGATGTAAAAACCAGTTTAAGGGTTTTTGAGCGTTCACTACTCTCAGGTTTAGGGCCGTTTTCTCCGATGTTTTGATGTAAAAACACCAGTTTAAGGGTTTTTGAGCGTTCACTACTCTCTTAAACAGGTTTTTTTCTCCGATGTTTTGATGTAAAAACACCAGTTTCAAGTGGTTTTTGAGCGTTCACTACTCTCTTAAACAGGTTTAGGGCCGTTTTTCCGATGTTTGATGTAAAAACACCAGTTTAAGGGTTTTTGAGCGTTCACTACACTCTTAATCAGTTTTTTCCGATGTTTTGATGTAAAAACACCAGTTTCAAGTGGTTTTTGAGCGTTCACTACTCTCTTAATCAGTTTTTTTCCGATGTTTTGATGTAAAAACACCAGTTTCAAGTGGTTTTTGAGCGTTCACTACTCTCTAATCAGTTTTTTCCGATGTTTTGATGTAAAAACACCAGTTTCAAGTGGTTTTTGAGCGTTCACTACTTTATAAACAGGTTTAGGGCCGTTTTCTCCGATGTTTTGATGTAAAAACACCCGTTTCAAGGGTTTTTGAGCGTTCACTACTCTCTTGAACAGGTTTAGGTCCGTTTTCTCCGATGTTTTGATGTAAAAACACCCGTTTCAAGGAGCACCCATAAAAGAAATAGAGACCAGTGATTTACTGATAAAATAAAAAGTTCTGTAAATCTACAATTCAATGAAATAATGACATTCCTCGGTAAAATTTAACCCTGAAATTAACCACTAGGGAGTCTTCATTAAACGTTAAACTCGAAGAGATAAAAAAAAGAAGGATTTCTGCGTGTAGAGCCTACTCGTAAAGCAATCTTAAGTCGAAACCGGTTTATCACTTTCTCGCCTTCGCTCTGGGTTAAACTGATACAATCAAAGTCGTCCAAGGAAGGATCATTCCACGATTACACGTGTTATTTCCTCCGATCCGTAAAGTCCTTTCAGAAAAAAAATTTTAAATTCTATATTTAAAGTAGCCGCTTTGAAGTAGGAATGTCAATATAAAAAGTGCTTTTGTGAGCATTTAGCGTTCATGTGGTAATGAGTCACATGTTCGTCTAAAAACAATCACCCCATATTTCAATCCCCTCTCCGGGAGAACCGTCCCACCCGTCCCGCCAGCTTTAACCCCCTGAGCCGCCGTTTTCTTACATACATATTCAAGAGAGTCTCATTATTACAAATAGACGTCGAGGTAAAGCCTAAGGCGCTTTTAACCTCAGCCTTCCTCGGTCAAACGGTTCTTTTTTTCCCTCTGAAATAAAACACTATTATTTTTATTAAATTCATCAAAGAGAAGCCCTCCGAAATTTTAAATTATTTTTTTTACATCAAAAGGTAAAAACGAACAGATATCCTTTTCTTCCGCATCATCTGACCTAGTAGTCAGATCCAAAAAGAACAAACATCCAATAATTGAAGAGGAAAAAACGTACGAGCTAATCTTCAAGGGAAACCCTTCTTAAATCCGGCTTTTCCGCAGTATCCAGAAAATCTCAATTTACCATATCATTTAGGATACCCGTTGACGAGTAGAAGCTACTTGTAGTCTCCACCCAAAATGGGGCTAAAACTCTTTTTTGAAGAAAAACACAATACCGTCCGGAACACATGGCACACGAGAGCGTTAAAAAGTGGTTTCATAAAAAGTTAAGTTTAAACCACCGTTAATTTAAATCAAAGATGGTGTAGTTTAAAATGCGTTTGGATAAACAGGGTGCCCAACAGAACTAATTACGATTGTTCAAATGATAACCCCTATTTTTATTTCAGATTCGTAATCTACGCAAAATTTCAAGTTGATTTGACTATCCATATGACCATTTTTGATAACTTTAAAAAATGTCAAATTTTAGCGTTTTTAGCGCTAAAATGTCAAATTTTAGCGGTTTTTGCGCTAAAATGTCAAATTTTAGCGGTTTTTGCGCTAAAATGTCAAATTTTAACGTTTTTTGCGCTAAAATGTCAAATTTCAGCGGTTTTTGCGCTAAAATGTCAGATTTCAGCGTTTTTTTTTTTTTTTTTTTTTTTTTTGCGCTAAAATGTCAGATTTCAGCGTTTTTTGCGCTAAAATGTCAAATTTCAGCGTTTTTTTTGCGCTAAAATGTCAAATTTTAGCGTTTTGGCGCTAAAATCAGTGAAAATCGACCTTAGAAACTCTTTTTTTTCCACTTCTTTTTGTACGAAGATTTCAACTTTCACAAATTCAAGCATCTCCGCATTCTTCATCGCGAGATTTCGGCCTTTTTTCAAGTTAAAAATTAAAAAAAAAATTTAGTAAACAATACCACTATTTTGGAATGCCAAATTTTATAAGATAAGCAATAAAATAGACCAATATTTAAGAAAAGAATTCGAAATTGAGGTTAAAATGTAATAAAACGGATTAAATCAAACTTCTTCTTTAAGACTTAACTAAATACCTTTCAGGAAATAACCTTAGTTATCTTTTTCAGGAAAAAGTGATTATTCTTTCAAAAAAAAGCGAAGTATTGTTGTTCTTTCTTTTTCGCGTGTTCAGCAAATTGAGGGAGGATTACTAATTTTTTTCATTCTTCTCCCGCGTCCGGAAATTCCACCTTTTTATACGAATGGCGGAACAGGATGCGATAAAAAGACGCCGTAGAACGTCACTTCCGTTGAAGAAGAGCGATGGCTAACTTACATCGAGGATTTTTTTTTAAAATGCGACTTTTTTAGGATTCCATCCCCGGGAGGTCGCCCCAATTTCAGAAATCAAAATACCTCATCTAAGAGTCCATTTCATGAATTATTCACCCGAAAACTCGAGGGCGTATCTAATACAATGCTAATACTCCCTAAATAATACGCCCCCCATCTATTGAAAGGAGGAAAAAAAAGAGCATTGAATATTTGTAAAATCAAAAACTTTATAAACAATTTTTTTTTATACACCGAATAGAATTCGATGTGGTGTTAAACTGGTCGAGTAAACGATAGATCTAATGGATTTTGAGCGGTATTAAATCGAATTGCTTTGCCGACCTTCGTAACTGGATATCTAAAAGTCCGATGACCGAATCAATGGCTATCGTTTTTACGATAAGCTATTAGTTATTTTAAAATTAAATAAACAGGGTTTCTAATAGGTAATTATTTTATAAACATTTAAATATTTCTTGTGAATATTTTTAAAAATAGATTGTTGAAGACTCAAGAGGAACAAAACCAAAATCGTTTTCGCTAAAGTTCCCGAGTTTTTAACACCCTATTCTGGTGTAGAAACATCCGTTTCATCGGGTGTTTGAGGTTTTAACACATTTTCACCGGGTTTTGGGTCGTTTCCCTAGAATTTTGGGTGTAGAAACACCCATTTGGGGTTTTTGAGCGTTCACTACTCTCTTGAAAGGTTTAGGATCGTTTTTTCCGATGTTTTGATGTAAAAACACCCGTTTTAAGAGGGTTTTTGAGCGTTCGCTACTCTTTAACAGGTTTAGGGCCGTTTTCTCCGATGTTTTGATGTAAAAAACACCCATTTCAAGTGGTTTTAGAGCGTTCACTACTCTTAACAGGTTTAGGGCCGGTTTTTCCTATGTTTTGATGTAAAAACACCCGTTTAAGGGGGTTTTTGAGCGTTCCCTACTCTGTAACAGGTTTAGGGCCGGTTTTCCGTTGTTTTGATGTAAAAACACCCGCTTAAGGGGGTTTTTGAGCGTTCGCTACTCTTTAACAGGTTTGAGGCCGTTTTCTCCGATGTTTTGATGTAAAAACACCCGTTAAAGGGGTTTTTTGAGCGTTCCCTACTCTTTAACAGGTTTGAGGCCGTTTTCTTCGATGTTTTGATGTATAAACACCCATTTCAAGGCGTTTTTGAGCGTTCACTACTCTCTAGGGACAGCGAAAGAGTAAGCCTACTTTAGGTTTAGATACGTTTAGATAGGTTTAGAAACGTTTTCTCCGATATTTTGATGTAAAAACACCAGTTTTAAGGGGTTTTTGAGCGGGCACTACTTTCCCCAAATAAAGGTTTAGGTCCGTTTTCTCCGATGTTTTGATGTAAAACACCCATTTCAAGTGGTTTTTGAGCGTTCACTACTCTTTAACAGGTTTAGGGCCGGTTTTCCCGACGTTTTGATGTAAAAACACCCGTTTAAGGGGTTTTTTGAGCGTTCCCTACTCTTTAACAGGTTTGAGGCATTTTCTCCGATGTTTTGATGTATAAACACCCATTTGAAGGCGTTTTTGAGCGTTCACTACTCTCTTAAACAGGTTTAGAAACGTTTTCTCCGATATTTGATGTAAAAACACCTGTTTTAAGGGGTTTTTGTGCGTTCACTACTCTCTTAAACAGGTTTAGAGCCGTTTTCTCCGAAGTTTTGATGAACACTCGTTTCAAGGGGTTTTTGAGCGTTCACTCCTTTCATGATCACCTTTTTTTCCCATTTTTCACGGTTCTTCCTCGATTATTTCGTCCAAAAGACAGCCTTTTCCCACCTAAATCTAATAGAATTTTTTAGAAGAACGAAAAATCTTCTTGATAAACCTACATTTTATTTGGACCTTCAATTTTTGTTCGCCAACTTCCGAATCTTCTTTTTTTTTCTGTATTTTTAATTTTTTTGGCAAATAAACAATAAAGTTTAGTGAAAAGCGCTTCAGGAATCGATTATAGCATGACCTGAGGCTGTTAGCGAACTTTTTTCGGACTCGAAACTCCGAATGGAGAATAAAAAAAAGGAAGGGGGAACGTTCAGGAATTAATAGGCATTCGGTTTTGCCTTGGGACGCATTGCAAGCTATCATAACGTTGTGAGACTCCCGGATTTATTAAACTCAAACACGCAAAACTAGGAACCGGGAGGAGACAGTTTACATTATTGATTCACGACAGAATTATTTAAAAATGTCTGTGATCCGCGGTCACGTTTTTTTCCTTTTTTTCGCAAAAATGAGAGGAAGGGAAAAAAAATTTAATTGAACAAAGGCCCCCTCTTGGTTAAGCTAGAGGGAGAATTAACAAGGGCTACCCTCAATTAAGCCTTTTCGCCCGGGACGCTAAAAATGGGCTCTCCGTTTGTTGTCGATGTTAAAGGCGAAACTCCGGAATACCTTCTCTCTAATGGGTTTATTAGATTACCTCTTAAAATTAATATTTTTTTTTAAACAATCCAAGATTTTTTTTTAAATAATTTCTTAAACATAAACATTTCCCACAGATTTCTTCACATAAAAAATGGACTTCCTGTAGGCTTTCATCAAGTTTTTCCTAATTAGGACGTTTTTTTATATTAAACTCGCGGAATTTTCGAGTTTAATGAAGACTCGCTGAGAGTTTAATTTTGAATCGCTGTTGAGGCCTTGATAAGGGATGAGAGGAAACAAGGGCTTGGAACAAAAGGACTATTTACTTTTGAGCCCTTGTGTGTAATTAACTATCTAGTCCCTGGTTTTAAACCTTAGCTAATTGTACTCGTTTTTTATTTCCAATCACGCTTTTCCCCTTCATATTTGTCAAAAAGATCAAAAATCCACCTAAAAACGTTGAGTTTTTAAAGTCAAAATTTCGCTTTTTCGGTAAAAACTTTTTTTCTGAGATTCCAAGTGTCAGACTTTCAGGACGAAAAATTAGGCATTTTTCCCCTTTTTCAGGCGGAAAAGTTGTATTTTTAAATCCTCACAACTTTGACATCTCTTTTGCCGGTTTTCTGGTGTAGAAACCCCCGTGAAACCAGGTGAACCGGTGTCAAAAAACCTTTTTACTGGGTTTTAGGTCGTTTCCATCGCTTTTCTGGTGTAAAAACGCCAGTTAAACCAGGTGAACTGGTGTCAAACAACCTTTTTACTGGGTTTTAGGTCGTTTCCAGCGCTTTTCTGGTGTAAAAACACCAGTTAAACCAGGTGAACCGGCGTTAAACATCTTTTTTACTGGGTTTAGGTCGTTTCCATCGCTTTTCTGGTGTACAAACACCAGTTAAACCAGGTGACGGGTGTTTGACATCTCTTTTGCCGGTTTTCAGGTGTAGAAACCCCCGTGAAACCAGGTGAACCGGCGTTAAACATCTTTTGGTGAACCGGCGTCAAACATCTTTTTTACTGGGTTTAGGTCGTTTCCATCGCTTTTCTGGTGTACAAACACCAGTTAAACCATGTGAACGTTAAACATCTTTTTAATGGGTTTTAGGTCGTTCCATCGCTTTTCTGGTGTAGAAACACCAGTTAAACCAGGTGAACCGGCGTTAAACATCTTTTTTACTGGGTTTTAGGTCCTTTCCATCGCTTTTCTGGTGTACAAACACCAGTTACACCAGGTGAACGGCGTTTGACATCTCTTTTGCCGGTTTTCAGGTGAAGAAACCCCCGTGAAACCAGGTGAACCGGTGTCAAAAAACCTTTTTACTGGGTTTTAGGTCGTTTCCAGCGCTTTTCTGGTGTAAAACACCAGTTAAACCAGGTGAACCGGCGTTTGACATCTTTTTTGCCGGTTTTCTGGTGTAGAAACCGCCGTGAAACCAGGTGAACCGGCGTCAAACATCTTTTGGCGAACCGGCGTCAAAAACTTTTTACTGGGTTTTAGGTCGTTCCCATCGCTTTTCTGGTGTAGAAACACCAGTAAACCAGGTGAACCGGCGTTAAACATCTTTTTTACTGGTTTTAGGTCGTTTCCATCGCTTTTCTGGTGTACAAACACCAGTTAAACCAGGGGAACAGGCGTTTGACATCTCTTTTGCCGGCTTTCTGGTGTAGAAACCCCCGTGAAACCAGGTGAACCGGTCAAACAACCTTTTTACTGGGTTTTAGGTCGTTTCCATCGCTTTCTGGTGTAGAAACACCAGTTAAACCAGATGAACTGGCGTTAAACATCTTTTTTACTGGTTTTAGGTCGTTTCCATCGCTTTTCTGGTGTAGAAACACCAGTTAAACCAGGTGAACCGGCGTTAAACATCTTTTTTACTGGGTTTTAGGTCGTTTCCATCGCTTTTCTGGTGTACAAACACCAGTTAAACCAGGTGAACCGGCGTCAAACAACATTTTACTGGGTTTTAGGTCGTTTCCATCGCTTTCTGGTGAAGAAACCCAGTTAAACCAGATGAACTGGCGTTAAACATCTTTTACTAGGTTTTAGGTCGTTTCCATCGCTTTTCTGGTGTACAAACACCACTTAAACCTTGAAAGTTGAGCCTGCAGAATAAAAAGTGAACGTTTTCTCCACATTTTACGGGTTCAACTAAAAGACACAAGAAACTTTGATAAAACTTGAATACTTAAAAATTTTGTTTAATTTTGAAAATAATGACTCGATTATTAGAATAATAGCATTTTCTATTGTTATTCGTGACCGTGATGACTTCTCAGTGGCGCTTTTTAGCATTTATTGACCCCATTTCCACCCGGCATAAACGTCGCTTTAAATTAGAATCTCATTTAAACATCGATCTTCAAAAACGAAGCAAAAACGGTAATAGCGTTTCAAAAAACGTTTGAAATCCACCTAAAACCTATAAATCAACGTTGATAATTAAAACATTTTCACTTTATAAAAGGGGCTTTTCGCCGTTCTAAATTTCAAGATAAATATCGCGAAAGTCGATACTGAAAATAGAAAACGAAATAATTTAGATAGAGATAAGATTGAAGGAAAAGGATACGCGATAACAAATAGGACGTTTAATGGACGAATCAAAATGCCAATTAAAATCAATTACATAACAAACATATCTAGAAGATAAAATAAAAAGGGTTCAAAAATAAAAACACAAATTTGTCGGCAAACTAAATAATTAGGGCCCTAAAGAACCGAAAACAAAGCCAATCAAACTTAAAAACTGTAAAATCTACCATGAAAAGTTAAAAACAATCATTGAACTCGAAAAGATGGCTCATACACGACAGAACAAAAAAGATCTTAACAAACAAACTGTTTTTTTGTTTATGAAACATGGATTTTATTTTATTGATACTTTTTTAGTGATAAATTTATTTATTAATCATTTGTGGTGTTTAAAGTAAATTGAAGAGTAAAAACGAAGGTGAGAACAATGTTTTTGTGTTTGAAACGTTTATTGAACGGTTAAAGGGTTGGGTGGAGTCGAATTTATGGTTTTGAAGTCATATAAAACGTTGAAAAAGTGGTTAAGGAGGATAGAAAATAAGAAGAAGAGTTTTTTGAGGTAAAAATAATAGAGGCTTACCCGTTGGATGCATCTCGCCCGACACTGCGCTACTCTGAGGGGCGATCCGATTTCTTCTTCGGTGATACCACTGTGTATAAACAGGACACAGACTAGAACTACAATTGCGGGCATTTCTTTATCGTAAGTCATTTTAAATTATTTTATGAAAAAAAAAATAAAAACAAAAAAAAATTATTTAAAACACAGAATATTAGTTCATGACGTTAGAGGGAAATAAAAAGCACAGGACACTATCACAAAAAAATAAAAAATTTTTATCGTATCCAGAAAAGCCGTGCCCGGAATGACCTTTGGCGGAGGTGCCGGGTAGGTCGGGTTGTTTTCGGTTCGGTAGCCGGTTTGTGACTGAGAGTAAAGCGGGAGGGCGAAAGAGAGGCCCCAGTCCCCTCCAGTTTCGGGCTCGCTGTGAGGGCAAACGGGTTTCTGAAGCATCCCACCAGGTCGCAGCAGCTCTAACGCATGTCCGAGAAGATTTCGAGGCTTCTGGGTGGAAAGATGAACATTGACTACTCCTCGACGGTTTACTGAGGACGAAATTATGAATTCGCCAAAAAAATTTCCCTTTTTTAAAAAAAAAACCACACTGTATGGTCAAAAATGCAATTGGCGGCGCTGTTAGCTTAGTTCCTTTCGCTTAGTTATTTTACTGGGTTTTAAGTCGTTTCCATCGCTTTTCTGGTGTAGAAACACCAGTTAAACCAGGTGAACCGGCGTTAAACATCTTTTTTACTGGATTTTATTACGTTTCCATCGCTTTTCTGGTGTAGAAACACCAGTTAAACCAGGTGAACCGGCCTTAAACATCTTTTTTTTGGTTTTATGTCGTTTCCATCGCTTTTCTGGTGTAGAAACACCAGTTAAACCAGGTGAACCGGCGTTAAACATCTTTTCTTACTTAGTTTTAGGTCGTTTCCTTCGCTTATCTGGTGTACAAACACCAGTTAAACCAGGTGAACGGGCTTTTGACATCTCTTTTGCCGGTTTTCTGGTGTAGAAACCCCCGTGAAACCAGGTGAACCGGTACCAAACAACCTTTTTACTGGGTTTTAGGTCGTTTCCATCGCTTTTCTGGTGTAGAAACACCAGTTAAACCAGGTGAACCGGCGTTAAACACCGGCGTATGGTCAAAAATGCAATTGGTGGCGCTGTTAGCTTAGTTCCTTTCGCTTAGTTCTTTTACTGGGTTTTAGGTCGTTTCCATCGCTTTTCTGGTGTAGAAACACCAGTTAAACCAGGTGAACCGGCGTTAAACATCTTTTTTACTGGGTTTTAGGTCGTTTCCATCGCTTTTCTGGTGTAGAAACACCAGTTAAACCAGGTGAACCGGCGTTAAACACCGGCGTATGGTCAAAAATGCAATTGGTGGCGCTGTTAGCTTAGTTCCTTTCGCTTAGTTCTTTTACTGGGTTTTAGGTCGTTTCCATCGCTTTTCTGGTGTAGAAACACCAGTTAAACCAGGTGAACCGGCGTTAAACATCTTTTTTACTGGGTTTTAGGTCGTTTCCATCGCTTTTCTGGTGTAGAAACACCAGTTAAACCAGGTGAACCGGTGTCAAACAACCTTTTTACTGGGTTTTTAGGTCGTTTCCATCGCTTTTCTGGTGTAGAAACACCAGTTAAACCAGGTGAACCGGCGTTAAACATCTTTTCTTACTTAGTTTTAGGTCGTTTCCTTCGCTTATCTGGTGTACAAACACCAGTTAAACCAGTGAACGGGCTTTTGACATCTCTTTTGCCGGTTTTCTGGTGTAGAAACCCCCGTGAAACCAGGTGAACCGGTACCAAACAACCTTTTTACTGGCTTTTAGGACTTTTAGGACGTTTCCATCGCTTTTTTGGCGTAGAAACACCAGTTAAACCAGGTGAACCGGCGTTAAACACCGGCGTATGGTCAAAAATGCAATTGGTGGCGCTGTTAGCTTAGTTCCTTTCGCGTACGCGGCATTTTGAAAGAAAAAATTTTTTCAATTATCGTGGGCATGATTTTCTTTGAACTGTCACCTGTATAAACCCAAAATAAGTGAGAAAACATCAAGATGACTCTGCATCATTGTCCCCACTACGTTTTTACCTGCGAGGTCTTCATAAAAGGGCGACCTTTATTCCATTCATCTTCGGCCTCCATAAGGACGTCATTTTTCAAGCGGGTCCGGGAAGAAAAGTTTCTCCGTCAGAGACCTCCGAGAAAACTGTTTGTAGAGAATTAGCTCCAAATGAAAGGGCACCCGGGAAGAAAATTTTTTTTTCTTTCGTCTCTCAATGGTCTTTTGCACCGCGTTCAACGTAAAGACCCTTTTTTTTCTTCTTTTTCTTGAATGAAAATTACGGACAAAAGAGGTCCGGAGTCCATTGAGCGCCTTTTCAGGGCCGTAACTAAACAACTTTTACGACCCGACGTTTAGCGGAATATACGATTCCGGACCCCCCCTTCCACTACTTTTTTCTGAGGACTCGTCTTTCTCAATTGGGAAGCCTTCAAAAGAATTTTTACAGGGGAACCGGTTCGAATTTGCGATCGCCCTCGTTTTCAACTGACAAATCGGCCGAAGACAAACTGACATATTTAAAATCTCAATAAATAAACGTCGGGGAAACTCGTCAAACCTAAAAGGGGTCCTTTGAAGTAAAAGGACAGACCCCTTCGAAATTTTAACGACTTCTTCTTCTTCAATTTATTTTCCCTCCTTCTTTTATTCATAACATCTTATTAGCTAAACGCTGATAAGTAGACAAAGAAGAACGAAAAAGTAAAGGAAAACACAGTCAACGACTTCCGCTAATGAAGGAGAGAGGAAAGAATTTTTGACCAAAATGTGGTGCCATCATTACCTTCATCTTTTGTATTTTTTAGGCGTTTTCCTCAGCTTTTTGAAACAAGAAGCCAACATTAAAAGGAATTTTTGATCAAGTTTCTAGGTATTTTAAAGAGAAGTAACAATATAGGAGGGGAAGTATATGGGAAGGGGAAGTATATAGGAGAGGGAAGTATAAAGGAGGGGAAGTATAAGGGAACGAAAGTATAACGAAGGGAGGGAAAGTATAAAGCAGGGGAAGAATAAGGAAGGGCGAAGTATTTATTTCTTTTCGAAATTTTTTTTTCCGAGTTTTTTTCCAAAAACTTTCCGGGTTTTCCTTTTTTTTCGTTTTTTTTTTTAATTTTTTAAGTTCTTTTTTTCGAAAATTTTTTTAAGTGTCAAGGAAGAAATAATGGGCTCTTGGGCCTAGGGATGTGCCTCTCGTAACGGGTAGAAGTATGAAATTTCTCCCTACTAAAAAAAATGAATAATTAAAAAGTGGCAATTTATTTACACCAAAAATTCTTAAAAATATAAGGAGTAATTGATGAAAATTTGGTGAAAATCGGATTAACGGTTCGGCCGCAGCGAATTTTTAAAATTTCAAACAGACATATCTCCGCCATTTTTTCGAAATTCAAAAATCGCCATCGTCACCGACTTCACCGACTAACAAAATTTGTATGAAAATTTGGTGAAAATCGGATGAAAACTGTGGCCGTCAAGTGTTCCGGAAAAAAAATGCTACGGCCGGCTGGCACCACAGACAAAGTTGAGATCGAATTTACCTTACGTGGTCTGGAAGACCCCTTCCCAAAAACCCGACGTGGAGAGTATCACAATAACTTTTTTAAGCAAGTTAAAATTTAGTTCTAAATTTGGTCACGACATCAAATGACGTCAGAGCGTCTCGGACGTTAGCGCCTAAATTCAATTGTGATATCCATAAAACGTTTATTTAAACTATCTAATTTCTTTCAATACCTACTAGTTATTTTCAATTTTGAAATTTTTAGTATAAGTGATAAAATGGGAGATACTTTGGCGTAATAAACAGGCTATTTATACTGGTTTACCTATTTATACACGTTTGGCGTTCTTAATTTAGGGTTCTTTGATGTGGTCGGAACCTATTTGGAGTACTAAAGTTGGCAAGTAAAATATGAGGAAATTACTTTGCGCTTATTGCTTGGAAATTGGAAGAAGGCTTGTGCCGTGTACTCGACCGTATGGGGACGTCAAAGGGCGTTTAATTTGGTGCCGGCGGTTTAATCCCTTCGACCCCCCCTTTCGCACAAGACAATGTTGCTTTGGATTTAATGGAAAGGGTTTATTGGAATTCTTAGCGAAGGGGTAAAAGAGGGTTTTCGGTGGGATGAGGAGACGGTCGGGTTAACGCGGAATCGAAAGAGGATCGACAGGGCTGACACTTAATTTATTCCGTGTCTCGCGAAAGGTATTCACGAGTCCGAAAAAGCGCGTGGAGGCTGAATTTAATGGTTTATAACCGACCAGGAAAACTTTCCTCCCCCCGTAACAAAGACTGAAGCAATTCGCAAATGTCATTAAAGACAAACTTTGTAAACAGGGGTCTCTTTGTTCTTGAGTGCCTAATGACTTCTGCACCCCTTCTCTATTCGGAGACTACCCAAGAACAAATAATGAGATGATTAATCTTAAGGTTAATAATCAAGTTTGACGAGTGCAATCCGAGATGCTAATTAAGTTGCAGCTTCTGTAAAAAAAAGCGGCGATTAATTCATTAAAAAAGCGTTAAACAAAAGGAATTCGGATTGCATTAGCTCGCATTAAAAACAATTACATAACTGCTTGAGGAATTCGAGAACTCGGGCCGTTAAGTCTTAATCAGTTAGAACGCCACCGAAATCCTACCTAATTAACAGATTCGGTCGAGAAGTGGGTGGGGAGAAAACGAGGTGATTCCGATACTTCTCCTTCTTCAGGATTACTTCTGTAAAAGTAAGTGGTCAAACGGACTCTGGAGATAAGTCTTTCCCATTAGCTCGAAACTTAACATTCTCTTACTAAAACTCTTCCTTATTTATTCTTCACTGTAGCTCAATAGGATTTTTTATCGGCTCATAGTCCTCTTCCCATGAAAAGATTCTTCCTTTAACCCTATCGAGACCGCAGGCGACTTTAGTTGCCCAGCGGCTCCAGCGGGAAGCCTCTCTAAAAAATTTAATACCTTCGCTTCCCGTGGCGCTAGCGACATGCAAAAACTGGCAACCTGTTGGGGAAGAAATAAACTACGTGATGATCGCATCACTCGTCGCTTTCTATGCTTTGCTGGGCGCTGGGAGCGGTCGGGGAGAAGTGAGGGGCAAAGAGAGGGAAAAAGTGCTGCTCCAGTAGCGCAGAGAATCCGGCGTCAGACGCAGTCTCGAAAGGAATAAGGAAATTTTTAAGCTGAACGCCTACAAGGGTTGTTTTTCGTGGTGTATCAAGTTTCTACCCTCGTTTTCTAATTAATTCTGAGCTAATCAATGCCTCGACGGAAGCGTTTCTCGTATTCGTCTTAATTAGCGGTTTTGAAGCGTCCCTATGCACAGACATGTTTTCCCTCCCCACACTTATGTCAACCCGATTCAAAAAAATAACTCTTTAATTAGCCCTGCATAATATTATAGGGTTAAAGAAATAAACCTACCGGTGCGAGATTTCAAAGAAACCTTTTCACTATTCGCATATTTTTTTGAATATGCACCTTTTGAAGAAAAAAAATTAAGACGGAGATTTGTTACAGAATATACCTTTCTGTTTACCAATTCCGGTCTTTTGAAATGCGGAGGGAAGAAAAAGACCCCTACCTGGGGTTTAGTTCACTCCTGCGTATCCTCCCTTTAGAAAAGGGGGAGATTTCCGATTGTCCGAATTTTGAAGGTTATTTGTGTGAAATTAGGGACATATTGGTCTCCTTTATCCGCGTGTGATTTATGCCTCCAGGTGTGTATACAAGTACAAAAAAAAGATACCTGCAGATGGAGGCGACCGGTTGTGAAATTCTGACTTTTTCCAATTAGGAAGGTGTGGGACGAATTTAACTCTCGACTGAGCAATCTTGAGGCTTTTCTTTCGGCTCGTAACCGAGCAGAAAATTGGGACTCCTAAATCTGAAGGTTTAATGCCAACGTTGTGGAACGTGGAGGGAGAGAAAAAAAAATTTTTCGGATCTAATACAACGAGTAGGGGGGATGGAATTTAGGACCAAAAAGATGCTCGTCCCTTTGTACGTACACCCCGAAAAGAGACTCCGAGGGTGTCTCGGATTCCATCTCAGAATCCCCGCTATCTTCAGTCTTCATAATTGCTTCTAAAAATTCCAACCTTCATTTTCTTATATAAACAATTTCTCGCTAAACGATTGTCGACTTCCAACCGAGCAAAATGCTTTTAATTAAATTTTGGGAGTTTACAACTCCAGAATTTTTTTTTTCTTCTTCTTTTTATTTGACAACAAATTCCGAAATCATTTTTTTAAGCAGAAATCTTTTTAAATTACATTTTATCTTAAAATTGTTTTACTGGATTAAAAATTTAGAGAAAGGCCGTTATTTCGCAGAAAAACCTTGGGAAACGCCCAAAAAGCAGGTGAAAATGGTAAAGTTCTAGAAAAAAGGGTGTAAAATGCTGATTAGGTGAAACAGCAATTTCTTTGCTTAATGGTCGAAAATTTTTTTTGCGTTTTTTGCCCCGAAAACACTTCTGGGACGTAGAAAAACCCCCAAAAACGCCGTTTTTGCCCTCAAAAACCCCCGAGACGCAGAAATAAGCGAGAAAACGGGTTTAAAGGTCGAAATTTTTTTTGCGTTTTTTGCCCCGAAAACACTTCTGGGACGTAGAAAAACCCCAAAAACGCCGTTTTTGCCCTCAAAAACCCCCGAGACGCAGAAATAAGCGAGAAAAACGGGTTTAAAGGTCGAAAATTTTTTTTTGCGTTTTTTGCCCCGAAAACACTTCTGGGACGTAGAAAAACCCCCAAAAACGCCGTTTTTTGCCCTCAAAAACCCCCGAGACGCAGAAATAAGCGAGAAAAACGGGTTTAAAGGTCGAAATTTTTTTTTGCGTTTTTTGCCCCGAAAACACTTCTGGGACGTAGAAAAACCCCCAAAAACGCCGTTTTTGCCCTCAAAAACCCCCGAGACGCAGAAATAAGCGAGAAAAACGGATTTAAAGGTCGAAAATTTTTTTTGCGTTTTTTGCCCCGAAAACACTTCTGGGACGTAGAAAAACCCCCAAAAACGCCGTTTTTGCCCTCAAAAACCCCCGAGACGCACAAATAAGCGAGAAAAACGGGTTTAAAGGTCGAAAATTTTTTTTGCGTTTTTTGCCCCAAAACACTTCTGGGACGTAGAAAAACCCCCAAAAACGCCGTTTTTGCCCTCAAAAACCCCCGAGACGCAGAAATAAGCGAGAAAAACGGGTTTAAAGGTCGAAAATTTTTTTGCGTTTTTTGCCCCGAAAACACTTCTGGGACGTAGAAAAACCCCCAAAAACGCCGTTTTTGCCCTCAAAAACCCCCGAGACGCAGAAATAAGCGAGAAAAACGTGTTTAAAGGTCGAAAATTTTTTTTGCGTTTTTTGCCCCGAAAACACTTCTGGGACGAAGAAAAACCCCCAAAAACGCCGTTTTTGCCCTCAAAAACCCCCGAGACGCACAAATAAGCGAGAAAAACGGGTTTAAGGAAGTTTTCGTTGGAAGCTCTTCAAACCAGCCCTTATTTATCGCAGTTGGAAGTTTCATACGTATCAGCCATTGGTAAAATCATAGGAGTTGCTTCCCCCACCGTGTCTAGCTCTAATAGCATGAAAAAACCATAAAATAATGACGTCATGAATGGCATAATTTTGCTGCTCAAATGAGGACTACATATTGGGGCAATTAACTTATGTTGATTCATGATTAGTTTGTAACTAGAACTTGAAGTTCTGATCACCTATTACTGTAATACCAACTCCACTGTCAAATGTCTGTGGGAACATAGATGAAAAAAAGCATCTGGTCTGCAGAAAAAAAAGGAAATATAACCAAGATTTTTTAAAAGGGTTGACAAGCAGATGTAACCACAAAGCTTATTGTAAAGATTGAATATGACCGCTCCCTTGTTGGGTAATTACAGCGTGCGTAGACTAATTGGGCGGATCTCGGGTTTTTTAAAACCATGTGCACCGGCTGCACCGCAGGGTTTTATGTTACACCCATTGTTGGAAAGAGGGTTCGGAAAAAGAAAAAAACTAGTCAGAAAACTGTTAGTGTTTGACCTAGTCCCGATAATAGCATAAATCATCCCCCTCCCACAGATAGCGTCGCACGTGAGCCCCATACTGCGCGATTCCTAAAAGAGTTTGAACTAAACCAATTTTTTCTGTGTGCAATTCGATCAAAGTAGGGCAAACTAGGAAGAATAGAGGGAAAAAAACGTGTTCTTTTTAAAACATTCGGATGAATAACTGAATAAACATGAACCAAATGACGTTGTGGTTTGAATTGTGTGATATGGATACAATTAAATAAATATTTAATATCAGCCTCCAAACAACACGCAACTTTAAAAATAAAGTTTAACTAAAAATATTTGACCACGTACACCAGCGGTGATGAAGTTTCGACGTCTGAAACTGGGCTCATATTGACATTTTATTTTTACTGACAAAAGTAGAAAACGTCAAAAATCCTGTAAAAAGGGTTTTCCTCTACCAAAAACTGGAAAAAGTCTTTACATTCGGGTTTCTATTGGCCGAAAAATCGAGGAAAAAGAGACAAAACGCAAAACGATTGAATTCGCTTTTCAATTTATTTCCGAGTACACATATCTCTGTTACCAGTGGTCATTTCTACATGATATTTTCAGGGCTTCCTTTTATCTTATTAGAGACCGCTGACCATTAAGTAAATGTTTATCTACCAATATGACGATTTAAAACGAATACAAAACGACTTTTTAGCTGTCGATCCAACGAATGCTTAGCTGACATATAACCACAGTTTCGCTGTCGAATAAGTGACTGTTTATCTACCAATATGACGATAAAAACGAGATAAAACGAATTTTTAGCTGTCGATCCAACGAATGCTCAGCTGACCATATTACCACTGTTTAGCTGACGATTAAGTGACTGTTATCTACCAATATGACGATTCAAAACGAAGATAAAACGACTTTTTAGCTGTCGATCCAACGAATGCTCAGCTGACTATTACCACTGTTTAGCTGACGATTAAGTGACTGTTTATCTACCAATATGACGATTTAAAACGAAGATAAAACGACTTTTTAGCTGTCGATCCAACGAATGCTTAGCTGACCATATAACCACCGTTTAGCTGACGATTAAGTGACTGTTTATCTACCAATATGACGATTTAAAACGAAGATAAAACGACTTTTTAGCTGTCGATCCAACGAATGCTCAGCTGACCATATTACCACTGTTTAGCTGACGATTAAGTGAATGTTTATCTACCAATATGATGATTTAAAACGAAGATAAAACGACTTTTTAGCTGTCGATCCAACGAATGCTCAGCTGACCATATTACCACTGTTTAGCTGACGATTAAGTGACTGTTTATCTACCAATATGACGATTTAAAAAGAATAAAACGACTTTTTAGCTGTCGATCCAACGAATGCTCAGCTGACCATATTACCACTGTTTAGCTGACGATTAAGTGACTGTTTATCTACCAATATGACGATTTAAAACGAAGATAAAACGACTTTTTAGCTGTCGATCCAACGAATGCTCAGCTGACCATATTACCACTGTTTAGCTGACGATTAAGTGACTGTTATCTACCAATATGACGATTTAAAACGAAGATAAAACGACTTTTTAGCTGTCGATCCAACGAATGCTCAGCTGACCATATACCACCGTTTAGCTGACGATAAGTGACTGTTTATCTACCAATATGACGATTTAAAACGAAGATAAAACGAATTTTTAGCTGTCGATCCAACGAATGCTCAGCTGACCATATTACCACTGTTTAGCTGACGATAAGTGACTGTTTATCTACCAATATGACGATTTAAAACGAAGATAAAACGACTTTTTAGCTGTCGATCCAACGAATGCTCAGCTGACCATATTACCACTGTTTAGCTGACGATTAAGTGACTGTTTATCTACCAATATGACGATAAAACGAGATAAAACGAATTTTTAGCTGTCGATCCAACGAATGCTTAGCTGACCATATACCACTTTCGCTGACGATAAGTGACTGTTTATCTACCAATATGACGATTTAAAACGAAGATAAAACGACTTTTTAGCTGTCGATCCAACGAATGCTCAGCTGACCATATTACCACTGTTTAGCTGACGATTAAGTGACTGTTTATCTACCATATGACATTCAAAACGAAGATAAAACGAATTTTTAGCTGTCGATCCAACGAATGCTCAGCTGACCATATTACCACTGTTTAGCTGACGATTAAGTGACTGTTTATCTACCAATATGACGATTCAAAACGAAGATAAAACGAATTTTTAGCTGTCGATCCAACGAATGCTCAGCTGACCATATTACCACTGTTTAGCTGACGATTAAGTGACTGTTTATCTACCAATATGACGATAAAACGAGATAAAACGAATTTTTAGCTGTCGATCCAACGAATGCTTAGCTGACCATATACCACGTTTCGCTGACGATAAGTGACTGTTTATCTACCAATATGACGATTTAAAACGAAGATAAAACGACTTTTTAGCTGTCGATCCAACGAATGCTCAGCTGACCATATTACCACTGTTTAGCTGACGATTAAGTGACTGTTTATCTACCAATATGACGATAAAACGAGATAAAACGAATTTTTAGCTGTCGATCCAACGAATGCTTAGCTGACCATATACCACTGTTTAGCTGACGATAAGTGACTGTTTATCTACCAATATGACGATTTAAAACGAAGATAAAACGACTTTTTAGCTGTCGATCCAACGAATGCTCAGCTGACCATATTACCACTGTTTAGCTGACGATTAAGTGACTGTTTATCTACCAATATGACGATTCAAAACGAAGATAAAACGAATTTTTAGCTGTCGATCCAACGAATGCTTAGCTGACCATATACCACGTTTAGCTGACGATAAGTGACTGTTTATCTACCAATATGACGATTTAAAACGAAGATAAAACGACTTTTTAGCTGTCGATCCAACGAATGCTCAGCTGACCATATTACCACTGTTTAGCTGACGATTAAGTGACTGTTTATCTACCAATATGACGATTCAAAACGAAGATAAAACGAATTTTTAGCTGTCGATCCAACGAATGCTCAGCTGACCATATTACCACTGTTTAGCTGACGATTAAGTGACTGTTTATCTACCAATATGACGATTCAAAACGAAGATAAAACGAATTTTTAGCTGTCGATCCAACGAATGCTCAGCTGACCATATTACCACTGTTTAGCTGACGATTAAGTGACTGTTTATCTACCAATATGACGATAAAACGAAGATAAAACGAATTTTTAGCTGTCGATCCAACGAATGCTTAGCTGACCATATACCACTGTTTAGCTGACGATAAGTGACTGTTTATCTACCAATATGACGATTTAAAACGAAGATAAAACGATTTTTAGCTGTCGATCCAACGAATGCTCAGCTGACCATATTACCACTGTTTAGCTGACGATTAAGTGACTGTTTATCTACCAATATGACGATTCAAAACGAAGATAAAACGAATTTTTAGCTGTCGATCCAACGAATGCTTAGCTGACCATATACCACGTTTAGCTGACGATAAGTGACTGTTTATCTACCAATATGACGATTTAAAACGAAGATAAAACGACTTTTTAGCTGTCGATCCAACGAATGCTCAGCTGACCATATTACCACTGTTTAGCTGACGATTAAGTGACTGTTTATCTACCAATATGACGATTTAAAACGAAGATAAAACGAATTTTTAGCTGTCGATCCAACGAATGCTCAGCTGACCATATTACCACTGTTTAGCTGACGATTAAGTGACTGTTTATCTACCAATATGACGATAAAACGAGATAAAACGAATTTTTAGCTGTCGATCCAACGAATGCTTAGCTGACCATATACCACTGTTTAGCTGACGATAAGTGACTGTTTATCTACCAATATGACGATTTAAAACGAAGATAAAACGAATTTTTAGCTGTCGATCCAACGAATGCTCAGCTGACCATATTACCACTGTTTAGCTGACGATTAAGTGACTGTTTATCTACCATATGACGATTCAAAACGAAGATAAAACGAATTTTTAGCTGTCGATCCAACGAATGCTCAGCTGACCATATTACCACTGTTTAGCTGACGATTAAGTGACTGTTTATCTACCAATATGACGATTCAAAACGAAGATAAAACGAATTTTTAGCTGTCGATCCAACGAATGCTCAGCTGACCATATTACCACTGTTTAGCTGACGATTAAGTGACTGTTTATCTACCAATATGACGATAAAACGAAGATAAAACGAATTTTTAGCTGTCGATCCAACGAATGCTCAGCTGACCATATACCACTGTTTAGCTGACGATAAGTGACTGTTTATCTACCAATATGACGATTTAAAACGAAGATAAAACGACTTTTTAGCTGTCGATCAACGAATGCTCAGCTGACCATATTACCACTGTTTAGCTGACGATTAAGTGACTGTTTATCTACCAATATGACGATTCAAAACGAAGATAAAACGAATTTTTAGCTGTCGATCCAACGAATGCTCAGCTGACCATATACCACTGTTTAGCTGACGATTAAGTGACTGTTTATCTACCAATATGACGATTAAAACGAAGATAAAACGAATTTTTAGCTGTCGATCCAACGAATGCTCAGCTGACCATATACCACTGTTTAGCTGACGATAAGTGACTGTTTATCTACCAATATGACGATTTAAAACGAAGATAAAACGAATTTTTAGCTGTCGATCCAACGAATGCTCAGCTGACCATATACCACTGTTTAGCTGACGATTAAGTGACTGTTTATCTACCAATATGACGATTAAAACGAAGATAAAACGAATTTTTAGCTGTCGATCCAACGAATGCTTAGCTGACCATATACCACCGTTTAGCTGACGATAAGTGACTGTTTATCTACCAATATGACGATTTAAAACGAAGATAAAACGAATTTTTAGCTGTCGATCCAACGAATGCTCAGCTGACCATATTACCACTGTTTAGCTGACGATTAAGTGACTGTTTATCTACCAATATGACGATTCAAAACGAAGATAAAACGAATTTTTAGCTGTCGATCCAACGAATGCTCAGCTGACCATATTACCACTGTTTAGCTGACGATTAAGTGACTGTTTATCTACCAATATGACGATTCAAAACGAAGATAAAACGAATTTTTAGCTGTCGATCCAACGAATGCTCAGCTGACCATATTACCACTGTTTAGCTGACGATTAAGTGACTGTTTATCTACCAATATGACGATAAAACGAGATAAAACGAATTTTTAGCTGTCGATCCAACGAATGCTTAGCTGACCATATACCACAGTTTAGCTGACGATAAGTGACTGTTTATCTACCAATATGACGATTTAAAACGAAGATAAAACGACTTTTTAGCTGTCGATCCAACGAATGCTCAGCTGACCATATTACCACTGTTTAGCTGACGATTAAGTGACTGTTTATCTACCAATATGACGATTCAAAACGAAGATAAAACGAATTTTTAGCTGTCGATCCAACGAATGCTTAGCTGACCATATAACCACCGTTTAGCTGACGAATAAGTGACTGTTTATCTACCAATATGACGATTTAAAACGAAGATAAAACGACTTTTTAGCTGTCGATCCAACGAATGCTCAGCTGACCATATTACCACTGTTTAGCTGACGATAAGTGACTGTTTATCTACCAATATGACGATTTAAAACGAAGATAAAACGACTTTTTAGCTGTCGATCCAACGAATGCTCAGCTGACCATATACCACCGTTTAGCTGACGAATAAGTGACTGTTTATCTACCAATATGACGATTTAAAACGAAGATAAAACGAATTTTTAGCTGTCGATCCAACGAATGCTCAGCTGACCATATTACCACTGTTTAGCTGACGAATAAGTGACTGTTTATCTACCAATATGACGATTTAAAACGAAGATAAAACGACTTTTTAGCTGTCGATCAACGAATGCTCAGCTGACCATATTACCACTGTTTAGCTGACGATTAAGTGACTGTTTATCTACCAATATGACGATTCAAAACGAAGATAAAACGAATTTTTAGCTGTCGATCCAACGAATGCTCAGCTGACCATATACCACTGTTTAGCTGACGATTAAGTGACTGTTTATCTACCAATATGACGATAAAAATGACCCTGCGGTAGCAGGGACTAAAAGGTAGATTTCTTTTCATGATTAAAATTAAAATGTATACACAAAATATATAATTATGTTATAAAAATGATGATATAAGAAAATTGCGCCACTGAGCCCCTAGAAAAACATCTGATATTTTATTAATAAATATTTAATAATTTCCCGGTATAATTCAAATTTTTTTTAAAGTTTAGCTAGTTCAATATTTTGCGCCTGGCTCGTCCAAACCTGCTTTAATTAATTTTTTACACGCCCTCGCAGAGGTCTTAAAGTTTTTTTTTGCAAAAGGACTAGGATTTCAATAGAAAATGCCAATTTTGTCTTTTAAGCCCTAAGTAAAGTAGGTGAATCGCTGGTCCGATTTCAGCCATTAACGAACTCGTCCGAGCTATTGAGATAAAACTCTAAATACCGGATATCGTCACCCTCACATTAAAATTGCTCCAGTTATCGTGCTAATATACATATGTAATATATAACTTGGTACATTACAATAGGTAGATTTTTGAAGAAAAGATCTACCTAAAACGGAGATAAAACGAATTTTTAGCTGTCGATCCAACGAATGCTTTGCTGACCATATAACCACAGTTTCGCTGACGAATAAGTGACTGTTTATCTACCAATATGACGATTTAAAACGAAGATAAAACGACTTTTTAGCTGACGATCCAACGAATGCTCAGCTGACCATATTACCACTGTTTAGCTGACGATTAAGTGACTGTTTATCTACCATATGACAATTCAAAACGAAGATAAAACGAATTTTTAGCTGTCGATCCAACGAATGCTTAGCTGACCATATAACCACCGTTTAACTGACGAATAAGTGACTGTTTATCTACCAATATGACGATTTAAAACGAAGATAAAACGACTTTTTAGCTGTCGATCAACGAATGCTCAGCTGACCATATTACCACTGTTTAGCTGACGATTAAGTGACTGTTTATCTACCAATATGACGATTCAAAACGAAGATAAAACGATTTTTAGCTGTCGATCCAACGAATGCTCAGCTGACCATATTACCACTGTTTAGCTGACGATTAAGTGACTGTTTATCTACCAATATGACGATTCAAAACGAAGATAAAACGAATTTTTAGCTGTCGATCCAACGAATGCTCAGCTGACCATATTACCACTGTTTAGCTGACGATTAAGTGACTGTTTATCTACCAATATGACGATAAAAAACGGAGATAAAACGAATTTTTAGCTGTCGATCCAACGAATGCTTAGCTGACCATATACCACAGTTTCGCTGACGATAAGTGACTGTTTATCTACCAATATGACGATTTAAAACGAAGATAAAACGACTTTTTAGCTGACGATCCAACGAATGCTCAGCTGACCATATACCACTGTTTAGCTGACGATTAAGTGACTGTTTATCTACCATATGACATTCAAACGAAGATAAAACGATTTTTAGCTGTCGATCCAACGAATGCTCAGCTGACCATATTACCACGTTTAGCTGACGATAAGTGACTGTTTATCTACCAATATGACGATTTAAAACGAAGATAAAACGACTTTTTAGCTGTCGATCCAACGAATGCTCAGCTGACCATATTACCACTGTTTAGCTGACGATTAAGTGACTGTTTATCTACCAATATGACGATTCAAAACGAAGATAAAACGAATTTTTAGCTGTCGATCCAACGAATGCTCAGCTGACCATATTACCACTGTTTAGCTGACGATTAAGTGACTGTTTATCTACCAATATGACGATAAAACGAGATAAAACGAATTTTTAGCTGTCGATCCAACGAATGCTCTGACCATATACCACAGTTTCGCTGACGATAAGTGACTGTTTATCTACCAATATGACGATTTAAAACGAAGATAAAACGACTTTTTAGCTGTCGATCCAACGAATGCTCAGCTGACCATATTACCACTGTTTAGCTGACGATTAAGTGACTGTTTATCTACCAATATGACATTCAAAACGAAGATAAAACGAATTTTTAGCTGTCGATCCAACGAATGCTTAGCTGACCATATACCACCGTTTACTGACGATAAGTGACTGTTTATCTACCAATATGACGATTTAAAACGAAGATAAAACGACTTTTTAGCTGTCGATCCAACGAATGCTCAGCTGACCATATTACCACTGTTTAGCTGACGATTAAGTGACTGTTTATCTACCAATATGACGATTCAAAACGAAGATAAAACGAATTTTTAGCTGTCGATCCAACGAATGCTCAGCTGACCATATTACCACTGTTTAGCTGACGATTAAGTGACTGTTTATCTACCAATGACGATTCAAAACGAAGATAAAACGAATTTTTAGCTGTCGATCCAACGAATGCTCAGCTGACCATATTACCACTGTTTAGCTGACGATTAAGTGACTGTTTATCTACCAATATGACGATAAAACGAAGATAAAACGAATTTTTAGCTGTCGATCCAACGAATGCTCAGCTGACCATATAACCACTTTTAGCTGACGATAAGTGACTGTTTATCTACCAATATGACGATTTAAAACGAAGATAAAACGACTTTTTAGCTGTCGATCCAACGAATGCTCAGCTGACCATATTACCACTGTTTAGCTGACGATTAAGTGACTGTTTATCTACCAATATGACATTCAAAACGAAGATAAAACGAATTTTTAGCTGTCGATCCAACGAATGCTCAGCTGACCATATTACCACGTTTAGCTGACGATAAGTGACTGTTTATCTACCAATATGACGATTAAAACGAAGATAAAACGACTTTTTAGCTGTCGATCAACGAATGCTCAGCTGACCATATTACCACTGTTTAGCTGACGATTAAGTGACTGTTTATCTACCAATATGACGATTCAAAACGAAGATAAAACGAATTTTTAGCTGTCGATCCAACGAATGCTCAGCTGACCATATTACCACTGTTTAGCTGACGATTAAGTGACTGTTTATCTACCAATATGACGATAAAAACGAGATAAAACGAATTTTTAGCTGTCGATCCAACGAATGCTTGCTGACCATATACCACTGTTTAGCTGACGATAAGTGACTGTTTATCTACCAATATGACGATTTAAAACGAAGATAAAACGACTTTTTAGCTGTCGATCCAACGAATGCTCAGCTGACCATATACCACTGTTTAGCTGACGATTAAGTGACTGTTTATCTACCAATATGACAATTCAAAACGAAGATAAAACGAATTTTTAGCTGTCGATCCAACGAATGCTTAGCTGACCATATAACCACGTTTAGCTGACGATAAGTGACTGTTTATCTACCAATATGACGATTTAAAACGAAGATAAAACGACTTTTTAGCTGTCGATCAACGAATGCTCAGCTGACCATATTACCACTGTTTAGCTGACGATTAAGTGACTGTTTATCTACCAATATGACGATTCAAAACGAAGATAAAACGAATTTTTAGCTGTCGATCCAACGAATGCTCAGCTGACCATATTACCACTGTTTAGCTGACGATTAAGTGACTGTTTATCTACCAATATGACGATTCAAAACGAAGATAAAACGAATTTTTAGCTGTCGATCCAACGAATGCTCAGCTGACCATATTACCACTGTTTAGCTGACGATTAAGTGACTGTTTATCTACCAATATGACGATAAAAACGAGATAAAACGAATTTTTAGCTGTCGATCCAACGAATGCTTAGCTGACCATATAACCACAGTTTCGCTGACGAATAAGTGACTGTTTATCTACCAATATGACGATTTAAAACGAAGATAAAACGACTTTTTAGCTGACGATCCAACGAATGCTCAGCTGACCATATTACCACTGTTTAGCTGACGATTAAGTGACTGTTTATCTACCATATGACATTCAAAACGAAGATAAAACGAATTTTTAGCTGTCGATCCAACGAATGCTTAGCTGACCATATACCACCGTTTAGCTGACGATAAGTGACTGTTTATCTACCAATATGACGATTTAAAACGAAGATAAAACGACTTTTTAGCTGTCGATCAACGAATGCTCAGCTGACCATATTACCACTGTTTAGCTGACGATTAAGTGACTGTTTATCTACCAATATGACGATTCAAAACGAAGATAAAACGAATTTTTAGCTGTCGATCCAACGAATGCTCAGCTGACCATATTACCACTGTTTAGCTGACGATTAAGTGACTGTTTATCTACCAATATGACGATTTAAAACGAAGATAAAACGACTTTTTAGCTGTCGATTCAACGAATGCTCAGCTGACCATATTACCACTGTTTAGCTGACGATTAAGTGACTGTTTATCTACCAATATGACGATTCAAAACGAAGATAAAACGAATTTTTAGCTGTCGATCCAACGAATGCTCAGCTGACCATATTACCACTGTTTAGCTGACGATTAAGTGACTGTTTATCTACCAATATGACGATTCAAAACGAAGATAAAACGAATTTTTAGCTGTCGATCCAACGAATGCTCAGCTGACCATATTACCACTGTTTAGCTGACGATTAAGTGACTGTTTATCTACCAATATGACGATAAAAAACGGAGATAAAACGAATTTTTAGCTGTCGATCCAACGAATGCTTAGCTGACCATATACCACAGTTTCGCTGACGAATAAGTGACTGTTTATCTACCAATATGACGATTTAAAACGAAGATAAAACGACTTTTTAGCTGACGATCCAACGAATGCTCAGCTGACCATATACCACTGTTTAGCTGACGATTAAGTGACTGTTTATCTACCAGTATGACAATTCAAAACGAAGATAAAACGAATTTTTAGCTGTCGATCCAACGAATGCTTAGCTGACCATATAACCACCGTTTAGCTGACGATAAGTGACTGTTTATCTACCAATATGACGATTTAAAACGAAGATAAAACGACTTTTTAGCTGTCGATCAACGAATGCTCAGCTGACCATATTACCACTGTTTAGCTGACGATTAAGTGACTGTTTATCTACCAATATGACGATTCAAAACGAAGATAAAACGAATTTTTAGCTGTCGATCCAACGAATGCTCAGCTGACCATATTACCACTGTTTAGCTGACGATTAAGTGACTGTTTATCTACCAATATGACGATAAAACGAGATAAAACGAATTTTTAGCTGTCGATCCAACGAATGCTTAGCTGACCATATAACCACAGTTTCGCTGACGATAAGTGACTGTTTATCTACCAATATGACGATTTAAAACGAAGATAAAACGACTTTTTAGCTGTCGATCAACGAATGCTCAGCTGACCATATTACCACTGTTTAGCTGACGATTAAGTGACTGTTTATCTACCAATATGACAATTCAAAACGAAGATAAAACGAATTTTTAGCTGTCGATCCAACGAATGCTTAGCTGACCATATAACCACCGTTTAGCTGACGATAAGTGACTGTTTATCTACCAATATGACGATTTAAAACGAAGATAAAACGACTTTTTAGCTGTCGATCCAACGAATGATTAGCTGACCATATAACCACCGTTTAGCTGACGATAAGTGACTGTTTATCTACCAATATGACGATTTAAAACGAAGATAAAACGACTTTTTAGCTGTCGATCCAACGAATGATTAGCTGACCATATAACCACCGTTTAGCTGACGATAAGTGACTGTTTATCTACCAATATGACGATTTAAAACGAAGATAAAACGACTTTTTAGCTGTCGATCCAACGAATGCTTAGCTGACCATATAACCACCGTTTAGCTGAGGTTTGATTTCCTAAAAATAATACCATTATTAAAATTTTAACTCCCTTTTCTTTAAAAAATCGATTGTGAGCATTTGTCGATGTTCACACAGGCATTACACGAGGATTAGATCCTAACATACTTTCCCACTTTTCTTCTACTAATCCTATAAAAGTTTTATGCGAGTTAAAAAAAGGGGATTCTATTAGCAAATATTTAAAAATATATAATTTTAGGTCCTGAGAAATCCTTTTTGCTCCAATAGTCGACAATAAAGCTAAAAAGCCTCTCCGATTTTGAGATAGAGGCAAAAGGTTCAATCGCTTCGGGGGGGAAGTTAAAATTATACAGACGAGTGAATAACATACATCGCTGATTGTATTTTCCACGAGTGTGTGTTTTTCCACGTTTCTGCTTCATAAAAAATTTAAACGAGTTTTAAAAAGGTTTTTCTATATTTTTTCCCCCAGTGCCTTTGATGTGATTGGCACATGTACGATAAGCAAACTCATGAATTTAAAAAAATTATTTTTTTAGTTTTATTATTTCATTTATTTATTGAGAATAATCATAAATGCTATCAAAAACTAGAGGGTCCCCAAAATTCTACCTTATCCCTCTTAATCACCCATATTTATAAGCCGGAGCTTTCAAGAGGATGCACCATACGAAGACACTTCGTTGTTCTCTCTTCTCACAAATCTTAAAAATAATTTTCCCCAAATATTTACGATAAAAAGGGTAGTTAGAACGCCCTAATGTAGGGAAGTATATTTAGAAAATTTTGATTAAAATAATTTTTTTTCCTCTTCATTCTTCAGGTTGTAAAAATTCGTTAAGTTTGTCGGACAAAAGAGGCGCTTTAAAAAGTCCGGAAAACGGCGAAGCATAAATAAACCGTCAGCGCACCCTATTCTTGATAACGATCATAATTAAGACTACAGTATTCCAACTCGCCAAGTTTTAAACATCCTAAAACCCGTCGGTGTTTTTCAGAAGGTCGTAAAATAGGAACCAAGTTTTTCCCTCCCTTCCCCGGGCGAATACCCAATTAGTTAAGTTGGAGTGCAAATCAGGGGTAGTTTGTGGCTTTTCATAACCAAGGGGAAAGGTTGTAAAACTTTATTTCTCCCTCTTAGGGCCGTTTTTTCCCTTAACTTTCGGGTGCGTTTTAAAACGTTTTATATAAGAGAAAGGTGATAAACCCTCCTTGTGACAAACAGCCCCGAGATGGGAGACAGAAGGCTATAAATCGTAAAAGGTTAGCGGGTGCGGGGGTCGAAGCGGGGAGGAGACTCTTGTGAATATTGGATGTAAGGTAGCCGAGATGAAATCGAAGGTAGGAAACGCTTTGAGAGAAAAAGGGCTTTTTGGCTGGGATATTTACAGCGGAAAGCCCAATATGCGCCTTTTGCGATCCAGTCTATCTTCCCTCTCTTTTTTTTTCACCTAAGGCTCTTTTCTCGCTTTAATCCAAACCTAACCGAAAAAAAGGATTCAATATTCACGATTTATAGACCCGTAAAAAAATTAAGGTGAAACTCATTGACCACTGGTAGTTTGAGTCGCAAATATGAGAATATTCAGGGCAAAACGCCTCATTTTTCCACTTTTTATAATCTTCAGGACAAAAGGAACCAATTTTAAGGAGTTTCATGCATTTTTAACTTCCTTAGAAGTTATTGTGATACCCTCGACGTCCGGTTTTTGGGGAAAGGTCTTCCAGACGCCGGAGGGTCAAACGAATATTGATCTTTACCGATCTCAACTTTGTCTGTGGTGCCGGCCGGCCGTAGCATTTTTTTCCGGAACACTTTACGGCCAAATTTTTCAACCGTTTGTCACCAGATTTTCACCAAATTTTCTTTTGTTGAAGAACAAGAAAATTTGAGCTGTTCACCCCTGTTCGGTGTGGCCTGGCTGGGCGAAGATTCTCATTTTATCTACCTTCATATTTAAAATTTTTTTTTCGATATCAGGGATGAAAAACTATTGTGTTACCCTACTTACAGGAAGTTCCGTCGGGGGTAGCTACAGACTGGCCCTTTTTTTTAGCTGGGAGATTTGAGCTGTTCACCCCTGTTTCGTGTGGCCTGGTTGGGCGAAGATTCTCATTTTTTCTACCTTCATATTTAAAATTGTATTTTCGATATCAGGGATGAAAAACTATTACGTTGCTCTATTTTCAGGAAGTTTCCCTCGGGGCGAGCTCCCGTATTTCTTTGAAGAGCCGTAAACGGTTGAAGTTAAAATTTTTTCGCCATTACATTTTCAAAGAATCCTTTCATCTTTCCAACGGTGACTGAAAAGCTTTAAAATGTGAAGGTGGATTGAAGGCGAATTTAGGGTGAGCCTTTCATTTTGTTGAGCAGTGTATATTATGAAATTAAGGCTTAAAATAGTATAAAGCGGATCGGTATGTTATATAGGCGGTGGGGTACAGAGAGGCCCCTAATCCATCATTGGGGATGCATCAGGAGAGTTATCGGAGGCGAATCATTACGTGAGTGAGCGGGCACATTCGTCCCGCCTACTGTTTCACCCTTCATCCATAGAGGATCAATTCACTCCACTTAATATTGAAACCCTTTGAACCAAAAATTTCCTCCGACCGTTTTAAAACCGAGGACATTAAAATCTCGAAACCCTTGCATAATTAGATGTTGAGTTTACATTCACCGAAGCGCCACGATATGTCAACTCCAAGGACGAGATTCCTATCTCGAAGCTTCCAATCTACTTGATAAGGTACGAGTCGTGCCAAACGCAAACACAATGGGAGACTTCTCGTGGGGTAATTACGTTTTAAACGGCTTTTTCTCCCGCCTTTTAAAAGTCAGACGTTTCCGCGAGGTCGCTTTTTCGTCCCATATCAATTGCCTTACTTAAAGAGGCTGTAAATCTGCTGACCCCATAGACTTACAACAGCAGGAAACCCCTGAGAACACTATTTTCACCCTTTTTTTTTTGGCAAAGCTTAAATTTAGACGTTATTTACAAGAGGGAATAATAATATAAGAGGCTTTCCGACAATTTTTTATCTTAAAAGGCAAAAAGTCAACAAAGAAAAAAAAAACTTTTTTCGTCATTAGGTACGTCAAACTGACTACAATAAAACAAAAGTACTGGTTTGAAGAGCTTCCACAAAACTTCCTTAAAGAGAAGTATCTATACAGGAGGGGGAAGTATAACGGAGGGGACGTAAACCGTAGGGGGAAGTATATGGGAGGGGAAGTATAACGGAGGGAAGTATATGGGAGGGGAAGTATAACGGAGGGGGAGTATAAGTGAGGGGAAGTATATGGGAGGGAAGTTTAAGTGAGGGGTAGTAACAGAGGGTGAAGTATAACGGGGGGGAATTGTAAGGGAACGAAATTATAACGGAAGGGGATGTATAAGGGAGGGAAAGTATAAAGGCGAATTTTCCAAGTTCTTTTTTTCGAAAATTTTCAAATTTTTTTTCAAAAATTTTTCAGTTTTTTTTTCGAAAAATTTTCCGGGTTTTTTTTCGAAAAATTTTCCAGGTTTTTTTCGAAAATTTTTACGGTTTTTCTTTTTTTTTTCAAAAATTTTCCGGGTTTTCCTTTTTTTTCGAAAAATTTTCCGGGTTTTCCTTTTTTTTCACTTTTTTAAAATTTTTAAGTTCTTTTTTCCGAAAATTTTTTTAAGTGTCAAGGTAAAATAATGGCTCTTTGGCCTAGGGATGTGCCTCTCGTAATGGGTAGAAGTACGAAATTTCTCCCTACTAAAAAAATTAATAATTAAAAGTGGCAATTTTTTACACCAAAATTCTTAAAAAATATAAGAGTAATTGGTGAAAATTTGGTGAAAATTGGCCAACGAATTTTTAAAATTTCAAACAGACATATCTCCGCCATTTTTTTGAAATTCAAAAATCGCCCTCGTCAAATTCTTCTTCACCGCCTAAAAAATTTGTGTGAAAATTTGGTGAAAATGAAAACTGTGGCCGTAAAGTGTTCCGGAAAAAAATGCTACGGACGGCCGGCCGGAACAACTGACAAAGTTGAATCGGTGTAGATCCGTATTCGAATTTACCCTCCGGGGTTTGGAAGACCCCAAAAACCCGAAGTGGAGGGTATCACAATAACCTTTAAGTAAGTTAATTCATGTTTAATTTTCGCCAACCTTTTCGTTTCACAAAAACAAAATTTCATTAGAACGATAAAACCTGAGGTGTAGCATCGACCAGAAATAATAATTAACAATCAAGTTTAACAACTCGGGTATGATTAAACAATATTGACCGGACGTTTTAATGGATATTGTACGTGTGTTTTGCAATTGTGTACAGTGTAGTGCTTATACGAGTAGGTGGGAGGGTGAGGAGTCTGCTCGGGTATTGTCCTCCAATTGTAGCATCCCCCTCCTTCTGATTACATTTAGTTATCGACCCGGTTTCGAAGCGTACAACAAATTCATCAAATCGCCATTCCGCTTTAACTGGATTTTCTATGAAAAAAGTTCGGCCCCTGTATTCGAGATCGAAGGAACAGACAAATTGGATTGTTTCAGACGTTTATTCCTTAACCTAGCTCTCTCTCTCCTTTTCCTTACGGGTCGAGGACCACGAAAATTGGATAGTTTATAGACTAAGCAAGAAAACATCCGACGTTCATCAACCCTCGAAATGTCTTCTCTTTTTTTGAAACTACCCTTCAGCTTTACGATCTATAAAGGTTTCAAAGGATAAAATAACCTCAGTAATAAACACATTAGGGGAAAAATCCCACCCCAAATTGTGAATATAGGAAAAATTTGAAAATAAAAAAATGATATCATAAAATAAGTTTTGGGCTACCAGTTTGTATTGTCCGGTTTTAGATTAGAAGATGTTCCTATGAACAGTAGAAGACGCCAAAAATATGGAAAGAGTGGTTTTTTGGATAAAAACCGAAGTAAGCGTCCCAAAATTCGGTGTTTCCCTACCCAAAGTACTAGTTTGAAGAGCTTCCAACGAAAAGTTCTTTAAAGAGAAGAAACAATATAGAAGTGGGAAGTATATGGGAGGGGAAATATGAAGGAGGGGGGGTATAACGGAGGGTGAACTTTTTATTTTTGTCGAAAAATTTTCAAGTTCTTTTTTCGAAAAATTTTCCGAGGGTTTTTTTTTTCGAAGAATTTCACGAAATTTTTTTTAAATTTTCTAATTTTTCTTTTTTTTTGTTTTTTTCTCCGAAAATTTTTTAAGTTTTTTTTGAAAAATTTTTAAGTTTTTTTTTTTAATTTTTTAAGCATCAAGGTAGAAATAATGAGATTTATGCCCATGGGAGGTCCCTCTTGTAGAGGGTGAAAGAGTGAAATTTCCCTCTACTACAATGATAATTAATGTTAAAAAAATGATAATTTTTTTCACCAAAAATTTTTAAAAAATATAAGGAGTATTGGTGAAAATTTGGTGAAAATCGGACCAACGGTTCAGGAGACATATCTTAAAAAATCGCTCTCGTTAGTTTCTTGTTCTTCACCAAATTTTCTTTTGTTGAAGAACAAGAAACTATCAAAACTATGAAAAAGTACCAGTCAGTAGCTGCACCCGAGGGAACTTCCTGCAAGTAGGGTAATGCACTAGTTTTTCACTCATAGACGAAAATATTTTTTCAATGTCAAGGTAGAAAAATGAAAGTCTTCGCCCAGCCAGGCCAGACGGAATGGGCGAGAACGTACGAAATTTCTCCTTGTTATATTCTCCCCTGTGTCTGGAAGACCCTTTTCAAAGACCCACCAAGGAGGGTGTCACAATAACTTCACTTTGAGGAGCTTAAAAAAAACAGTCATCAAATCATTTTATCCAACTTCTGATATCATTTTAATCCTTCCAGCGTTATCTCCCCCTTTTAACTCATCTCAAGCAATCAACTATATAAGAAAGAAAATAATAAATTTTTCAAAAAGGGGAAAAATCGTAAAAGAAAGCTTAGATTGATGCCCGGTGGCCGAATCCCCACTCCAGGGGCCTAAACTATATCCAGGATGAAAGGATGAAAAGGAAGGGAGGGGAATGAAGGTCGTTTAGCCGGAAAATCCCGATGGCTTATCATTTAATTGCAGATTAAAGTTATCCATCCGGAAAAAAAGTCCAGTTTGTTTATAAGTTTATAACAAATAAATTATCATAATTTTTCACTCCAAAGCTAAATTGAACAATGAAAAAAATGGGCGATAATATTTCAGACTTTTCTCTCTCAAGTCTTATTTTTCTTCATTTGCCCAGAATTTTATTAACTTTCTGAAAAAAAATTAAGTATAATAAAAAGAGGTTTTTATAATATTTGAATTTATAACGTTTATAACGCCCTTGTTTATAACAAAAGGGGATGAAAGTGTAATTTAATATCATAACTAAGGTGTGACAGTGGGGAAGGGGATAATAAGGCTATAAACAATTCCTTTACTTGCAAATAGGAAAATTACAGAGAGAGGTAGAATAGCGGAGGCCATCTATCAGGCGGTAGACAATAGGAAGGGTCGAGGGGTCGGGATATGTGCTAAGTCAGTTGAGCATCTGCTACGTTTCTCCCCCTGGCGACTATGAAATTGGTCAACCCCAACCGAAATCTATAGGGAAAAGTGAGGGTGCGTCCATGAGGGGGTGTTCGGGATGATTATACCCTCCGGAGGATTTTCATTTATATCGAATTCCCGTCTTCAACCCTTTTCTTGTTTTTGTTTTGTTAATTTACAGATGCGTGGGCGTGTTGTTGTTTCCCAGGAAGTTATCAGCCCAAAATTAATTTTTTCGAAGGGTTCAAAGTTGCCAAGGAAACTTAAACTTTTATCATTTAAAAGACTAAAATTATTTAGAAAATTAATGGAATCAATCATTCCAAACGTCTAAATTATCACAAAAAGCCATCACGATAATCGTTGCACGAGAAAAATTTTTTTTAACCTTAAAACGTTCGATAACCATTAAAACAGAGACAACCGATGTCATGTGATAAGCGTCAGAATCGACGGGAAGTTCTGAAATTCGTAAATCCCTTCAGGAAATTCTTTTTTTTTCCCCCTTTTCATATTTTAGAGCGGATGAAAAATGTAATTTTATATGAATTTATGGTAAATCTGGTAGGGGAGGGTTGTTGATGAAGTTATAGAAGGTTTCCACCCTTCTCGAAAGGCGAATCCCTTGGGGTTTTTACCGCCCCAACCCTTCATACATTTTACAATCGTCTCCTCTAATAAGACGCTCTGAATGCGATCCGTAATTTTGACGAAAACGCTATCTCTTTCGTATGAAATATAAACATGACAGAAAGGGCCCCCAGTTGAAATTTTCTTTTTGGCCCAAAGAAACCACCCGGAATCCTAATTTTCAAACGATTCTTTGATTTAAAAAAAAAACCTAACTTTTCACCAGATTTTCGCGCTTTTTTCTTGGTTTTTTGGATTAGATTGGGGGGGGGGGGGGAGAATTGACTTGAAGATTGAAAAACACATCTTGTTTTACGGGATTTCAGAAAAATTTCAAAAAGTCTATTTGTCAGTTTTAGCCCGAGAACTTTTTATCCCAAATTTGGAGGATTTTTCTTGGTTTTCAGTCAAAAATTCAACTTTTTACTATATTTAGAACATTTTTGATTTTTTATCAAAAAACCTTGATTTTTAACTTCTTTTTTCCAAAAAAAGAAGTTATTGTGATACCCTCCGCGTAGGGTTTTTGGGGAAGGGTCTTCCAGACCCCGAAAGGGTCAAATTGAATATTGATCTGTACCAATCTCAACTTTGTCTATGGTGCCGGCCGGCCGTCCGTAGCATTTTTTTCCGGAACACTTTACGGCCACACTTTTCAACCGATTTTCACCAATTACTCCTTATATTTTTGCGAACTTTGGTGTAAAAAAATTCTCATGTTTTACATTAATTAGTATTTTACTTCCACCCGCTACGAGAGGGACCTTCTTTGGGCAAAAATCCCCTTCTTTCAACCTTGAAACATACTTGGAAAATTTTTCGGAAAAAAAAATTATAAAATATTTCTAACGAAAAAACTTCCCCATCTGTTACTACTTCCCCTCCTTTATACTTCCCCCTCCTTTATTCCCCCTCCTTTTTACTTCCCCTCCGTTATACTTCCACCTCCTATATTTTTACTTCTCATTAAGAATATAAGAATTAAAATTATAAAATTTTTCAAACAAAAAAACTTCCCCATCTGTTATACTTCCCCTCCTTATACTTCCCCTCCTTTATACTTCCCCCTCCTTTTTATTCCTCCTTATACTTCCCCTTTTATAATTCCCCCTCCGTTATACTTCCACCTCCTATATTTTTACTTCTCATTAAGATTATAAGAATTAAAATTTAAAATTGTTCAAACAAAAAAACTTCCCCATCTGTTATACTTCCCCTTTTTTATACTTCCCCTCCTTTATACTTCCCCTCCATTATACTTCCCCCTCCGTTATACTTCCAACTCCTATATTTTTACTTCTCATTAAGGAAGTTTTCGTTGGAAGCTCTTCAAACTTGTACTTTACAAAATTTTGGGAAGCTTTTTCGGATTTTTATCCCACAAAACCCAGTTTTCATGGTATTACAAAAACTTCGTTTACGATTACATAAGTATGGTTTATCTAAAAGGTGTGCTGTTAGTTCTAGAATAAACGTTGACGTAGAAAAAAGGGGTAATTTACGTAAAATGTGTTATTCGGCAGAAGAAGAAAAAAACTTCATTTTATCCTTGTTTATTCATGGAGTTCTCTTTTTATATGAAACCTGTATTTTTACTTCAATCAATTTTTTGTTCTGTAAAACTTTTTTCCTTTAGTAAATGACCAAATGCGAGTAGAGAAAAAAAAAAGTTTGGGTAAAACGGCCGCAATTACGTAATGATAGAGGCGAAGGTTAAGAGGGAGAGATACTAAGAAGGAATTTATTTAAAAGGGACAAAGGGCAGGTAAATGGGGGGAATATCATTGGATCCCACCCTTCAATATTCTCTTATCTTCAACCCCCTTAAGTTAACCAATTATCGAAAGAATTCCAACTCCTTTTTTTATGTTCGGTCGGCAAAAGGAGTCAACGGATAATAATCAGGGTAAAGTTCAGATAGCAATTTACATATAAAGATCACCTGCCCTGTCAATGTTAAATATACGATCTTTAACTTAATTGAACGTTTCGAGCAAGACTAGGTTCCACTACTGTAATTTCGGAAGGAGATAAAAAAAAGAGAGATTTTTTTGTCCTGGTCCCTGGTCATTAACGATTGGACGGAAACGGTGCGTTTAAACGCTTTTAAAAGAAGGGCTATTATTTCAAATTGAAGTTTTTTCCGGACTTAAAACTGCTTAAGATTAGAAAAAAATTGTTTTACCTTTAAGGCAAAAGGGAAGAAGTTTAGACAGAAGATATGAGATAAAAATCAAAATTTACTACACATCCCCTACTCTAATTAAGTACTATGTAGTTTGAAGAGCTTGCAACGAAAACTTCCTTAAAGATAAGTAAAAATATAGGAGGGGGAAATATTTAAATAGGGGGAAGTATTAAGGAGGGGGAAGTATAACAGACGGGAAGTTTAAGGAGGTCTTTTATGTGTAAGCAATCTTTAACTACATATTTAAATCTCTTTTTCAAAAAAAAGTATCAATAGAAAAAGTGGGATTTTTGCCCAAGGGAGGTCCCTCTCGTAACGTGTGGAAGTATGAAATTTCTCCCTACTAAAATGATAATTTATAAAAAAAAAAAAAAAAGTTGTAATTTTTTTACACCAAAAGTCGAAAAAAAATGTAAGGAATAGTGGTGAAAATTTGGTGAAATTCGGACCAACGCAACGCAACGGTTTCAAACTTGCATAAAGAAAAGGAACAATATAGGAGGGGAAGTATTAAGGAGAGTAAGTATAACGGAGGGGAAGTATAAGGGAGGGGAAGCTTAAGGAGTTCTTTTAAGAAAAGAAGGTTTTTTTTCTCAAAACTTTTTCTGAGTTTTTGATTTTGAATAAAAATTTTTTCGAAATTTGTCCAAGTATCAAGATAGAAATAATGGGATTTTTGCCCAATCGAGGTCCCTCGTAACGTGTGGAAGTATGAAATTTCTCCCTACTAAAATGATAATTAATAAAAAAAAGTTGTAATTTTTTACACCTAAAAGTCGAAAAAAAAATAAGGAATAATTGGTGTGAAATTCGAACCAACGCAACGGTTTCAAACTTTCTTGAAGAGAAGAAACAATATAGGAGGGGGAAGTATTAAGGATAGGAAGTAACGGAGGGGAAGTATAAGGGAGGGGAAGCTTAAGGAGTCTTTTAAGATTAAGAAGGTTTTTTTTTTTCAAAAATTTTTCTGAGTTTTTGATTTTGAATAAAAAAATTTTTCGAAAATTTGTCCAAGTATCAAGGTAGAAATAATGGAATTTTTGCCCAAGGGAGGTCCCTCTCGTAACGTGTGGAAGAATGAAATTTCTCCCTACTAAAATGATTTAATAAAAAAAGTTGTAATTTTTTTACACCTAAAAGTCGAGAAAAAATATGGAAAATTGGTGTGAAATTCGGACCAACGCAACGGTTTCGACTTTCTTGAAGAGAAGAAAAATATAGGAGGGGGAAGTATTAAGGAGGAAGTATAACGGAGGGGAAGTATAAGGGAGGGGAAGCTTAAGGAGTTCTTTTAAGATAAGAAGGTTTTTTTTTTTCAAAAATTTTTCTGAGTTTTTGATTTTGAATAAAAAATTTTTTCGAAAATTTGTCCAAGTATCAGGTAGAAATAATGGGATTTTTGCCCAATCGAGGTCCCACTCATAACGGGTGGAAGTATCAAAAATCTTCCTACTAAAAAATTCGTAAAAAAATAAGGAGTAGGTATTTGGTGAAAATCGAAAATCGGACCGACAGTTCAGCCTAAGCGAATTTTTTAAATTTCAAAAAGACATATCTCCGCCATTTTTTTCGAATTTCAAAAATCGCCCTCTGACATTCTTGTTCACCGGCTAAAAAAAGGCAGTAAAGTGTTCCGGAAAAAAATGCTACGGACGGCCGGCACCAGACAAAGTTGAGATCGGTATTGATCCTATTCGGAATTTACCTACGGGTCTGGAAGACCCTTCCCAAAAACCCAACGTTGAGGGTAAAACAATAATTTCTTAAATGAAGCTAAAATGGTCCAATTTTTTTGTGTAAAGCGGATCTTCACAGAATACGCCAATTTTAGGATTGGTCTAAAAAAAATTTTTGACCGCCAAATTTTGAATTAAAAAAATTTTTTTTTAACCTTCCTTAATTTTTTTAAGAAATTAGGAAATGTCTTGTTGTAAGAATTCGAATAATTAAAATCCGCTAAAAATCGGCGACTGAAACTTAGAAATAAGGTTTTTCCTTTGATGATTCTACGCTCTGTAGAAGGAGGGCCAGCTTTTTCGCTTTGTTTTTAATTTCTTTCTCCTTTGCTCTAAGGAAGAAAATCAAAAAGTTTGCTGATTCTTTGTAATTTTGGGTTGTGATGAGTAGAAAAATCGAAGATTAAATAAACGGATTACGGAGGTAACAATTAGTATGTCTTCCACGGAAGCGTAGAAGGAGGACAAACAATCCCTCAGTTAGTATCTCGTCCTAATTAGATTAAGAATGTGACTGCAAACACTAGTTAGTGTCCGGCCCCACCTTAACGAGGAAACGTTATTCATCTCAGGGACAAACACCTCCATTTAAGGAGGGGGAATATCCTTGTTACCGAAGGAATGAAAACTGTTGACTTTCCGGCGGTTTCGTCCGGGATATTTTAAGTTAAAATAAATAGCTGGGGGTTCCCTTGAAATATTACTTTTAGGGTCTCAACCAGTTAATTTTCCGTCTTGTTCCGAAATTAGCCCCGGACTCCGCGGTAGGAGGGGGTGCCATCTGTTCAGCCTTCAAAGATAAATGGATTCGTCATATTTTAAGAGAGGATATCTCCCTTTTTTTAGTCTTCTCAGACGAAAAATCGATATTTTATTAGTCCGAAATCCCTTTTGGCTCGTGACTCGGTAATTTGAAATCTTTCCAAATTCGTTATAAGCGTTTTGGAGCAATTTTAATCATTCTAATTTTCAATTGTTATTAAACCTTTTTAACTTCTTAAAGAAGTTATTGTCATACCCTCCACGTCAGGTTTTTGGGGAAGGGTCTTTCCCGGAGGGTCAATTCGAATATTGATCTTTACCGATCTCAACTTTGTCCGTGGTGCCGGCCGGCCGTAGCATTTTTTCCGGAACACTTACGGCCACAGTTTTCAACAGATTTTCACCAAATTTTCTTTAGTCGGTGAACAAGAAACTAACGCCGGCGATTTTTGAATTTCGAAAAAATGGCGGAGATATGTCTGTTTGAAATTTTACGATTATTTTTTATATTTTTTTAACATAAATTATCATTTTTGTAGGAGAAATTTCATACTTCCACGCCTTACGAGAGGGACCTCTCTCTGGCAAAAATCCCACTATTTCTACCTAGAACTTAAAAATTTTTCAGAAAAAAAAGCGCTTTAAAAAAGAAAACTCGAAAAATTTTTCAAAAAAAAGTTGGAAAATTTTTCGAAAAAAAAAATTAGAAAATTTTCTGAAAAGAAAAAAAAGGAAAATTTTTCGAAGAAAAAAAACCTTAGCCCTTTGTTATACTTCCCCCTCTTATACTCCCCCCGTTATACTTCCCCTCCCTTATCTTCTCCCTCCTTCCTCCACCCTTATACTTCCCGTTGTACTTCCTCCACCCTTATACTTATCCCTCCCATATACTTCCCCCTCCTATATTTTTACTTCTCTTTAAGGAAGTTTTCGATGGAAGCTCTTCAAATTAGTACTTTTTCTTTAAAATAAACAAATTTTGAAATTTTCTTAAAATCAAGAATCTCGATTAAAAAGTGTCGAGTTTTAACATATTCCAGAAGTCGAGATGCTTTAAAAAAAAAATTAAAAAGCTGTTTTGATCTGCCTAATGGTTTCCTTTAAATATGGACACTCAAACAGATTTAAACAAATCAAAATAAAAAAACGAAAGAAAAATCTTAATGGAAAGTAATTTTTAAGGGAGGACCTTCCTTTTTTACCCGTTAATCTTTTAATGAGTCATAGATAAACACCGGACAGGAAATTGACAGCCCACTACGTGGGATTTATCTTTTTAATCCTTTCGAATTATTTTGAAATCTTTTAAATTCTGCGTGATTAAACGCCTTCGAAAAATTTTTAAATTGAAAGTCTGTTTGATCAAAAAACATTGGAGAAAAAGTCTCACTTAAAAGGTAGAATGTTATCTACAGAAAGGGAATTTGAGAATAGAATTTTTACTAATCTTTTAAATTTTTTGGAGAGGTGAGAAAGCCTCAAAATCCCCAAAAACTCAATTTTTGGCCAGAAAAATCCATGGAAATTCAGGCAGTTAGAAAACCTCTCAGAGAATTTTTCTAGCTTGAGTTTGGGTAAAAATTTTTTTCTTCAAAAATGCTATTTTTCTTATTTTCGTCAAAAAAGCACAAAAAACGTTTTAGGTCCAAGAACAATTTCAATTTTTGGGCGAATTGGGCTGAGATACCCTTTTTGCAATTTTTTTCTCAAATTAGCCACCTATCTTCAAAAAATTTGTAACCCTCTTAACTTCTCGTGTATCCCCTGAGATGTCTAAGGGCCCACTTTTATGTGATTAGGTTAAGAACTCTTGAGAAAAAAAAGAATTTTTTTTCTTTCTCTCTCAGACCCGCATTAGCCCGTATAGGAGTTCTTTTAATAAGCGCATTTTATAAAATAAAAACAAAAAAAGGGTTTGTGAAACTCCGGACAATACTAATTAAAAATATTTGACATGTAACGAACCATGTCAGGAAGTTAAAAGTCGACTAAAAACGTCGTGTCGAGTTAAAAGGAATTGATTGTAATTGGTGAGACTGGAGAGGCGTAAACACGGGTTGACGGAAGTCTGCGGTTTTAAAAGGGAAAAAGGTTTTTAGGGGGCGTTTTAAGTGTGTTCATATGTTTGAGTTTGACCTCCCCTGCTCGGGCTAAAAGCCACCCCTTTATCGCTTCCCGATAGCTCTCAACGCTTTTTTTTTTATCAATCTCTGTTTAACCTAGTTCGGCAGCAGATGATGACTTCCACCTGGGGATTTTCGTATCTACTTCCGAAAAATTACATCAGAACATCATGTCCTATTGTAACCCAACACCTGCCTTTTAATTTAAAAATAACACACGGTATTATAGCCCATTACACCTTTGATACTGTAATCAAATATGAATAGGTAATTTATACGTTATTATTACATGGTTTGATGGTTTAACAACTTTTTAACTTCTTTCACCAATGGAAAAAAAAAAGTCGTAAGGCATATTTTTCAAAATCAAAATAAAGAAACTTTATTGTCACAGAGAAAATGGGCGTCCCGCTTTGGAATTTTGGACATCTGGTCCCCTTCATTGTTCCCTACATTTGAGGATTTGAGACCTTTTCATTTTTTGACAGTTGCAATGCAACCAAAGTTTAGGGATAGTGCTTGTTATGGGCCATAAATGGAGGTTTGGCTAGTTAAAAAGAGGCGTCTCGTGGAGTTTCGTTGACTCGTAAAAAGGGGACATTAAATGTTCAAAGCTAAGGTGGACGATGAAGATTAGAGGAGCGACTATGTGATTAAAAAGATAGATAAAGTTGAAATTTGCGCCCTTGTAGCACTTTCAAAAATGATCCGAATTCTTCGCGAAGGAGGCTTGATTTTTTCCTGAAAAGGAGGGTCATTAACTTCCTTAAAGAAGTTATTGCGATACCCTCCACGTCGGGTTTTTAGGGAAGGGTCTTCCAGACCCCGAAGGGTCATATCGAATATTGATCTTTACCGATCTCAACTTTGTCTGTTGTTCCGGCTGGCCGTTAAGCCGTCCGTAGCATTTTTTTCCGGAATACTTTACTTTACTTTACTTAGTTTTCAACCGATTTTCACCAAATTTTCACACAAATTTCTTTTAGCCGGTGAAGAAGAATGTAACGAGGGAGTTTTTGAATTTCGAAAGAGATATGTCTGTTTGAAATTTTAAAAAATTCCGTTAGTCCGATTTTCTACAAATTTTCACCAATTACTCCTTAAATTTTTTAAAAATTTTTGGTGTAAAAAAATTGCCACTTTTTAATTACATATTATTTTTTTAGTAGGAAGAAATTTCATACTTCTACCCATAACGAGAGGCGCATCCGTAGGCCAAAGAGCCCACTATTTCTACCTTGACACTTGAAAAAAATTTCGAAAAAAGAACTTAAAAAATATTTTAAAAAAATAAATAAATGAAAAAAAGCGCAAATTTAAAAAAGAAAACCCGGAAAATTTTTGAAAAAAAAACCGGAAAATTTTTCGAAAAAAAAACTTCCCCCTCTGTTATACTTCCCCTCCTTTATACTTCCCCTCCCTTTACTTCCCCCTTCTTTATACTTCCACCTCCGTTATACTTGCCCCTCTGTTATATTTCCCTCACTTATACTTCCCCTCCAATTTACTTCCCCCTCCTTTTTTTTTACTTCTCTTTAAGGAAGTTTTCGTTGGAAGCTCTTCAAACCAGTACTTTTCTCTTGGATTATCCATAATTTTTACCATCAAAGGGTTAAGGGTTAAGGGTTTTTTCCTCTTTTAATCAAGGGAATCAAAAAACGAATCTTCGATGAAAAATTCCCTTTTTTAAGAGGAAAACTGAAAACTGAAGAAGGATGAAAAAAAAAGTGAATTTTGTTTTATTAAAATATGAATAAACCAATGGTAGAAAAACGTTCGATCACTTTTAAAAGCGCTAGAAAGGCCATTTGCGTTAAAAAGTCATTATTTCTCCTCAGATCAAATTAAAAAAGCCAGAAAAATCATGATTTCGTAGAGAATGAGATTAAAGTATTATTTCATATGAAAGGGGACCAACAATTATTGACATTGTAGGTTGAAAATATTTTTGCAAAAGCCTAGATTTTTGTAAATATTTTTCTACCTAAATTTTTTTTGTTTTATACGAGCTATTTTTATCTTTTGTAAGTGTTTTTAACGAGTTTTGAATGTTGTTCGGGCTGCTTTTCAGGGGATAAATCGAGTTCAGACAAAAGCTTTAACTGGCCCCTTCGAAATATCAACAAACTCTTGTTTTGATAATACTGTAAAAGCAGTTATTCATCTACCCCTGAAAAGTGGCGATTGGTTTTGTATTCGGTTAATGAAGAACATAATTAGGCTTTCTGTTGATCGAACTTCGCCCCTGGGCGTTATAGCCAATTTGCGTACGTAAATTGCTTTCCGAATGCCGGAAAACGCGTCCGAATTGTTTCGACCGCAGAGAACGGCCTTCACCCTGGTTTCAACAAAATAAAAAGGGAAGATAAATAAGATAAGAGTGGGGGGTTTTTGGTTTTTAAGGCCATTAACTTTATTGACCTATAACGCTCTGGAGACTCATTAGACCAATATTAAACGTTTACTGCCCACATCAATGTTTTTACTATTTCATTTTATTTCCTCTCCTTACCGCCATTATAAAAAAGGCGGCTAAAGGGTACTTTGTCTTTTACAATTTTGAAAGAGCGCATCTTTCAAATATTTAAAACCTCCTTTGTGTTTTTATATATATTTTTTTTACTTCCCAAAAAGCATATAAAACCAGAGAGTATTTTTTTTAATATAACTTGTTTGTATAAGGCATAAACCCTTTATGAAGTTTATTCTTGTGGCGACTATTATGTCCGGTTCTCATAAGCTTGTTTGCTTAAGGGTCTAATAACGGAGGGACTCAACGTGCGCCCAATATAAAGGGGAAGGGGTTCTTATGAGTTTGAACAAAATGTGAAATTTTGACGATATTCGCTTTCCAACATTTTATACAATACACAAAATGAACTCTTTTATCCACTGTCGAAAATGGAGACCAAAAAAACTGGTTATTTGGTGGGTGTCGACATAATGCGGTTCGCCATAATGCATTTGACCATAAAATCGAGTTATCGTTCACCATAAAAAACACCGTTCAACATAATACATTTCACCCTAAAGCAGTTGACCATAAAAAATCTGTATTTCGACATAAAAATCTGTAGTTCACTATAATGCGTTTCAGCATAATGCAATTGAACATAAAGGTCTAAAAAGTTCAAAAATTTTGAGCGCCATTTCAACATAAAGGGGTTGACTTTTTCAATAAATGCAAGTCGACATAAAAAAGTGCTTGTCACCATATCGCTTCTCACCATAAAAGCCTCTCTTTAAACTTGTTTCGCCATAAAACTGTTTCTGTCGTTTGGGCATAATACATCTCACCATAAAAACTAGGGACAGCGAAAGAGCAACATTTGCCGATTATGGCGAAACGACAAAAACCATAAAACTTGACAGTTTACCATACTGCAATTAACATAAATCATCTCACCATAAGCTAGGAAAAGCAAAAGAGCAGGCAGCCATTATAACTCGTTTAATGACACAAGAGGGTTAGGTTTAGTTCACCATACTGCAATTCACATAAAGCATCTCACCATAAGCTAGGAAAAGCAAAAGAGCAGGCAGCCATTGGTATAAGCTCGTTTAATGACACAAGAGGGTTAGGTTTAGTTCACCATACTGTAATTCAACATAAAGCATGGAAAGCAAAAGACAGGCAGCCAATGGTATAAGCTCGTTTTATGACACAAGAGGGTTAGTAATTAGAATGTGCGAATTGCATTATTGTGAACTTTTTGAACTTTTGAGAGCTGAAAAATCCTAGTTTATGGTTAGATGCTTTATGTTGAATTGCAGTATGGTGAACTGTCAAGTTTTATGGTTTTTGTCACCATATTGCTTTTCACCATAAAACTGTTTCTGTTATGCTGAAAGCATTTATGTTCAGTTGCATTGAACATAAACATAAACTTTATGTGCAATTGCCGAAACGCATTATATTATATTATGGTGAACTACAGATTTTTAATGTCGGAATGCAGATGTTTTATGTTCCACTGCTTTAGGGTGAAATGCGTTATGTTGAACGGTGTTCTCCCCATTTGGTCACCTAACCTAATCCTTGCTAACTGCATAATGCAATTCGCACATCCTCGCGATAGGAAATAATTAACCCCTTGTGTCGAAACGAGCTGATCCCATTGGCTGCCTGCTTGCTTTTCCTAGTTTATGGTGAGATGCTTTATGTTGAATTGCAATATGGTGAACTGTCAAGATTTATGGTTTTTGTCGTTTCGCCATAGTCGCGTTTTAAACGGCGAAATTTGGATTGCTCTTTGGCTATCCCTAGTTTTTATGACGCCCAAACGACAGAAACAGTTTTATGGCGAAACAACAAGTTCAAAGATATGGTGAGAAGCATTATGGTGACTTGACTTTTTTTATGTCGACTTGCATTTATTGAAAAAGTCGCTTATGGCGAAACCCTTTATGTAAATGATGCACAAAATTTTTGAACTTTTGAGATTTATTTTTAATTGCATTATGCCCAAACGCATTAAGGTGAACTACAGATTTTTTATGTCGAAATGTTATTTTTATGTTCAACTGCTTTAGGGTGAAATGTGGTATGTTGAACGGTGTTCTTTTCACCTAACATAGTTCAATTGCATTGCACATCCTCGCGAGGAAAAAATTAACCCCCTTGTGTCATAAAACGAGCTGATCCCATTGACTGCCTGCTTGCCTTTCCTAGTTATGGTGAGATGTGTTGAATTGCAATATGGTCACTTCAAGTTTTATGGTTTTTGTTTTGCCATAATCACGTTTTAAACGGCGAAAGTTGGCTTGCTCTTTGCTATCCCTAGTTTTTATGGTTAGATGTATTATGCCCAAACGACAGAAACAGTTTCATGGCGAAACAAAAAGTTCAAAGATATGGTGAGAAGCATTATGGTGACTTGAACTTATGTCGACTTGCATTTATTGAAAAAGTCGCTTGTGGTGAAACCCTTTATGTTGAAATGATGCTCAAAATTTGTGAACTTTTGAGAGCTTTATGTACAATTGAATTAGGCCAAACGCATTATGGTGTACTTCAGATTTTTTAAGTCGAAATGTAGATTTTTTATGTTCAACTGCTTTTGGGTGAAATGCGTTATGTTGATCGGTGTTCTTTACGCTCATTAGTTCATTACGCAATTCGCACATCCTCGCGAGTGCAAAAAATTAGCCCCCTTGTGGCATAAAACGAGCTGATCCCATTGACTGAGAGCTTGCCTTTCCTAGTTTATGGTGAGATACTTTATGTTGAAGTGCAATATGGCTAACTGTCAAGTTTTATGGTTTTTGTCGTTTTGCCATAGTCACGTTTTAAACGGCGAAAATTGGATTGCTCTTTCGCTATCCCTAGTTTCTATGGTGAGATGTATTATGCCCAAACGGCAGAAACAGTTTTATCGCGAAACAAGTTTAATGATATGGTGAGAAGCGTTATGGTGACTTGCACTTCTTTTATGTCGACGATTGAAAAAGTCGTTTATGGCGAAACCCTTTATGTTGAAATGAGGCTGAAAATTTTTGAACTTTTGAGAGCTTCATTTTCAATTGCATTATGCCCAAACGCATTATGGTGAACTTCAGATTTTTATGTTCAACTGCTTTATCGCGAAATGCGTTATGTGAACGGTGTTTTCCCCATTTGGTCAAACCTAATCCTTCAAATGTCAAATACAAAACTTTAAAATAATTTCTTGACCACATGTGTCACAATTCAAGTTAGTTTTAGCTTCTAATGTTTTCTGAATGTCGAGTCTGTCGAATGTCTAATGTCTAATGAGCCATTCTAGGTTTCAATTTAATCTATGACGGCGACACACGAACGGGTTGGACGAAAAAACCGCAAAGTGGGCACGTTACGATAAAACGAGAGAGGTCCAGAAACCAATTTCGTTTTAACTCTTCCCCTCCCGCCATGACCATAATAACCGTTATAGGGACGGAAACTATATAATGACTGTCCACTGTAAAATGTCCAACACCCGGTGCAGACGGCCAACTCACAACTGCGACCGATACAAAAAAAGAATAATAAATCCATTTTTAAAAACAAACAGTCGACTAACAGGAAAAGAAAAACGCAAAAAAGGAAAGAAAAGTCCCGCTATCTATTAAAGATTCATGCATCAATTAACAATCCTGTCTTCAGTTTATGGAATTCAATGTTTTTTCTGTTTAAAATATTTTACTGGACGTCAGGAAATGCTAGATTTAAAACATAATATGGACAGAAAGAAGATGGCTTTTCTTTTGAAAAAAGGAAATCCTATTCCGTTTTCCGCATGGGCGGACAAAATCCCTATCATTGATATCAATCCTCGATAAATAAAGTGAAGGATTCTATATATCCGGGGGCTTTGAAAAAAAATAGGTCAGATAGAATATTTTATAAGAGGAAAAACTCGATTTGGTAATTTTCTTGTTTTTCTCCTGAAGGGGTCAAGAAAGCGTTGTTCTTGTTAAAAGGGACATTATCTACAGCTCTCCCCTTTTTCTTGCGGAGTTGTGCGATAGCCAGTGTCAGGAAGAAAAATGGTGGCTAACTTCCCCCCCTAAGCTTCCCGGAGTAATAAAAACGAATATTTTCTGGATGAATTTCCCCGAATGTGAAGACGCTGTTAAGTTGAACAATTACTAAATAGTAGGGAGAAATTTCGTACTTCTACCCATGAAGAGAGGCGCATCCGTAGGCCAAAGAGCCACTATTCTACCTTGACACTTGAAAAAAATTTCGAAAAAAGAACTTAAAAATATTTAAAAAAAAAAACGCAAATTTGAAAAAGAAATCCGGAAATTTTTTTAAAAAATCGGAAAATTTTTCAAAAAAAAACTCGGAAAATTTGCCAAAAAAAAATTGAAAATTTTTTGGCAAAAAAAAAAAACTCGGAAAATTAAAAATAAGCTCGGAAAATTAAAAAAAAAACTCGGAAAATTAAAAAAAACTTGTGAAGACGCTGTTAAGTTGAACAATTACTAAATAGTAGGGAGAAATTTCGTACTTCTACCCATTAAGAGAGGCACATCCGTAGGCCAAAGAGCCCATTATTTCTACCTGGACACTTAAAAAATTTTCGACAATAAAGAACTTAAAAAATTTTTCAAAAAAAACGCAAATTTTAAAAAGAAAACCCGGAAAATTTTTCAAAAAAAAACTCTGAAATTAAAAAAAACTCGGAAAATAAAAAAAACTCGGAAAATTAAAAAAAACTTAGAAAATTTCTTTAAAAAACTTAGAAAATTTAAATATTAAAAAAATATAAAAACTTAGAAGAAAACAAACTTGGAAAATTTTTCGAAAAAAAAAAAAAAAAAAAAAAAAAAAACTTCCCCCTCCCTTATACTTCCCCTTCTTTATACTTCCCTTCCTTATACTTCCCCCTCCTTTATACTTTCGTTCCCTTATACTTCCCCCTTCGTTATACTTCCCCCTCTGTTACATCCTCCTCCGTTGTACGTCCCCTCCGTTATACTTCCCCCTCCTATATACTTCCTCCCTCCTATATTGTTACTTCTCTTTAAGGAAGTTTTCGTTGGAAGCTCTTCAACAGTACTTTTCTTCTGTGTAGGTAGGCGGAGAGGATTAGAAAGAAGCGACTATAACATTTTATACATATTAGGAAGCAAAAAAGTTGCCACAAACTGGGATTCGAACCCTAAACCACTCCATTTCTAGTGGTCAGCCTGCTCAACTAGCACTTTTTGGATGGGTTCGAATCCCAGTTAGCGACATTTTTTTGCTCCTAAAATAAATGCTGAGGTTTTTCTAAAGGAACTAAAGAGAAAACGTTTTGTGTCTAAAAAACGGTGTTTCAGCCGGAAATGTTTAGAGAATTTATCGAGTACGTTTAATAGAAAAACGTGTCGGCGTAGGGTATGTTGACCAGAAGCGTGTGTGTTTGGGGGTGAGGGCATTAGGGAAAGGGACCGCAGACCCATCTATCACTTAGCCGCTAATTCTCTTTCTCTCTTTTCCCTCCATCCTCCTCTTCTACCTGACGGAGGTCGTTACCGGAGTTTCACGTGACCTCATCATCGGTACAACGAGGGTCTTGAATGATGATACTGAAGGAGGGGAGGTCGATGAAACAGGGGAAAGAGAGGGAGTGAGATTTTCGATACGTGCTGAAGAAAATGGTCAAGTTATATCACTTTTCTTTTCTCCATTAACGAAAGGCTGTTGTAATCAATATCTAACTTGTCCCAAACTTTTTAATATGACCGCATCATTTTTTATCCGCCGAAAAATTGGTGTTGAAATTTCGGATTAACGTGTCAACATGGAAAACACACGTTAAAGATAATTAGGTAGGTTACACACTATTTTACAGGATGAACTCGGCTTTAGATCATTTTTAACGGGTGTTTGGGCAGAGGCTTTCGTCCGGGGCGAGAAATCACGAGTTTCCCGAGCCGCCTCCTTCTACCGTCGGAATTAATGCAAGAGGCTTACATGCAACGTCTTAAAAGAGGGAAAATGCAATCTATGAATCATCGTAGCGGGCGAGGGACGGAAACTGGAGGTACACACCGTTGAATTATTATCCCGGGCTCTTTATTTATAGGCGAGAGAAACAACGCGAAATGGATTTCTTTAACAATTAACGCTTGTTTGAAGTAAGGACGTTTGAATTATATTCACCTATGAAAAAACACATATCATCTTATTTATTAAGATACCCACGATCCTACAAGCGCACATCTATTATAAATTAACACCTATGGTGTCTTATTCAAACGCTATCACCAGTTTGAAACATTCTTCAACAAATAATTCAAATTTACACCAAACACTCCTCATATTTTTTATGAATTTTTGGTGTAATGATAACAATGGGGGGGGGGGGTTAGTAGGGAGAAATTTATACTTCCACCGTTGCGAGAGAGGCATCCCTGGGGCAGAAAGTCCATTATATCTCCTTGATACTTTATTTTTTGAAGAAAAAAAAAACCCCCGCCGTTTACTTCCCCTTGTAATGATAAAAGGACCAAAATCTCCAATCTCCCCCTCTCCTCTTATTAGGGATTCTTCGAGGGAGGCTCTGCTGACCGGTGAAGTAGTTATAAAAACTATAAAGTCCATCAAATGCCGGGTCAGCCATCAGATGCCTTCCCGGAAAATAAAGAGTCCCTTGGAGTGGGGAGAGATCCCTCGTCGGATGGAAATTACTGAAAATCGGGGCCTGTTGACGGATCTCGGTCAAGCTACCATCATCTCAGCTCCCTCAGCGGTAAGTCCGACATTGAAGTATTAAAGTCTCCCCCCCCCCCCCCATTACATAATACCTACCAAAATTTCTTATTATATAAATTCATATTTAAATTATATTATATTATATAAAAGCTTATTAATAATCAGCTACCCCCTAACAAATACTCCTCTTTTTTACCCATTACAAGTGGTGGAGGCGGCCGTCCTTCCTTACAGGAAGTGCAAGCAAGGTACGTTGCCGGTCCTCTTCGCTCTACCAAATTTTTTTTTTTTCAAAATTTAGTTTCCTCTCAACGCAAAAAATTCCACTAACCAGTTAGGGAAGCAACTATTTGTTGTTTCGGTGGAAGCGTTTGAGAGGATTTTCAATTTTTATTCACTTTTCATTAAAATAATTTTTCATTAATTTCTCCCCCCCCCCCCCATTTTTTTATTATTACACGTGAATACACCTTTATGAATATAGTTTATTGGTTATTTAGGGTAGTTTTGCCTTTAAATCAGTCTGTTTCTTCGAGAAAGTTCATCATCGTCGGGACCTGCATGACCACTAAGTTCTCTGTGGCCAAAGCAATGGTCAAGGCTGACGCGAATACCACAGCAAAGTTCCTTGAGGGCTAAGTAGGTTCTCCTAACATACCATCTAGTTATGCACGAGTTGGAGATGGAGATGTTTTGGCCAGCATCTCCAGATTCCAAGAAATACGTGCGGAGATACCAAAAACTTGTAAAGAATGGGAAATGGACAAATGAAGCGGTCAACTTACGAATTAAAAGGTATTACGCCTGTGGATGTCCTGGGGGCAGAGGCGCCCTGAGCCCCGAGCCCATTCTCCTCTAGGGTGCCAGGCTTTGCTTCGCGTCGGCATATTTGCAGAGAATTGCCTAGTTCCCCCCAAAATTGTCGGGAACAGGTTTAACCCTTCCTGAAGAGGATATTTTTTTTTATATATTTGATTGTTGATTTATTTGTTTGATTTATATGTTTGTTTATTACGGACCTTTGGTCCGGTCCTCGAGCGCGACTTAAGGTTTTCCTCCCTTAGGAATGAATTAAAACGGGAGAAGAAGTTCCTTCATGGAAAGAGGTTTGTAGGTTCCGTGAGGGGGCTTAAAGAGAGACGCCGCGAAGGATGAAATTTTTCTTTAACGAGAAACAACAGGAAAATTTTATTCTTTTCGAAGATGACAGTAAGTCATATCCATCTTCTCTCTCTACGTTTGCGAGCTCAGAAGGGTTCGTAAACGAGTTTTTGGGGGACGCCAAAGATTTTCTTTGAAGGCGACAGTATGTCGACACCTTCTCCTCCAGGGGTTCCGTTTGTGGGCCCCGAATCAACCAACTCCTGGGTGTTTGGTTTAAGGGGAAGCCAAATGCTTAGGGGGTCGCGTCTTGTTCTAAGAAAGAACTTCAGGAAGGACAAGTGGTTTCGAAAAATTGTTTTTTTTAAAAGGCCGGCTATGCCGCAGATATCAGTATGATATAATTTCGGACCCTGGAGACCACTTGGCACAGTGGGAAATAGTTTTTCTTTTAATTAATTTTTGTGTTTTGTTTCAAAATTTTATTATCATTTTGGCATATTTTAGAGTCATTTTATTTTTTTACCATACTTAGGGCTTGTTTGGGTCTCGACATGATTGAAGCAGACTGAATTATGGATTTTTAACATTAGGCCCTCGTGAAAAAAAAAAGAAAAAAAACGGAAAAGAAATTTTTTAAAAGAGAAAATTTTAAACGGCAAGTATTGTCTCGCCGTAATTTGATATTAAGGCCAATGTCCACTCCAAAAGTTGTGTTTCTGAGACAATAGATGGCGCTGAAAATTCCTGGATTTTCTTTAGGCTATTAATTTTTTTTGAAATTTTCTAACGCAGATCTTCTTTATTTAGATAAATTAGGGAGCTATCCAGACAAATTTCCAAAAAAATTTTCCGTGGAAATTTTAAATTTTCTATTTTTTGTAATATTCAAAAAATTGGAAAAAACGGGTACAGGACACATTCTATTTATTTAAAGAATTTTGACGCCCTAAAAACGAAAATCGATCCATAAATTTCCGCGGAAACTCAAAATGTTCAAAATTTGGTCTACTTCAAAAGAAGCGCCGCGCCCTTCGTGTTTCCAAAGTGATGAGTCAAGACTCTTACGACCCCTTATCCCCTCCTCGCCCGTTCTGAAACTATTCATTCAACACATTTATTTCTAATTTTTCTTCTTTTATTTATCTTTGCAAAAGCAACCTTCTGATTTCACTTTGAAATTTAAAAAAAAAAGTCCACGGGCAGGGGTTATGTCCTTTCAATGGCTGACGGTCATTATAAAAAAAATTTTTTTAAGCACTAAAACCAAAACCAAAAAATTTGGACTAAAAATTTTCAAAAAAAGTATAATTTCCCTTCTTATAATCTTTGTACATTCCCTCCTTTATAGATTCTCCTCCTTTATGCATTCCCTCTACATAGATCTTTAATTTTTTCCTAACTTTGCAAAACAACCTTCTGATCTTTCTTGAGCCAACTGTCCGCTTTACGACGAATACTCGTAGATTTCCTTCATATTACTGAAACACAATGCTGAAAGAAAATTGGTAGGTAACATGAATGTAGGTATTCCTTTCAATGGCTGACGGTCATTATAAAAAAAATTTTTTTAAGCACTAAAACCAAAACCAAAAAATTTGGACTAAAAATTTTCAAAAAAAGTATAATTTCCCTTCTTTATACTCATCTTTGTACATTCCCTCCTTTTAGATTCTCCCTTTATGCATTCCCTCTACATAGATCTTTAATTTTTCCTAACTTTGCAAAACAACCTTCTGATCTTTCTTGAGCCAACTGTCCGCTTTACGACGAAATACTCGTAGATTTCCTTCATATTACTGAAACACAATGCTGAAAGAAAATTGGTAGGTAACATGAATTAGGTATTTTGGAGGGAAAAAAATGAATGTTTTTTATTACTCTATTTATTAATAAATTATCACTCAAATTTTCGAGACGTATCTCTCAGTGGCATGGAACGACATTGTCGCGGATCGACAAGTTCCGGCAAAAGATAATCGTCGAAAACCTTTGGAGTTTCGGCAATTTTTCTTTCCAAAATCACTGGGCGAGAAATGTTTTCTAAAACCGGTTTCCGTCATATTTATACTTTACATTTGACTACCAAACTAATAAAATAAAATTCGGTTTTTCTGCAAGAAAACCCAAAAAACCGAAAAAAACAAAAACAAAATTGGTCAAAAGAAAAACAAACACTCGTATCATTATGTACTTACCGTGAAGCATAGTGGCATGAAATTTCATTTTTTTTCTCGAGCATTCAGACGAAGATGTCGTTTTCCTTTTGTGGATATGCGTCTGTCCATTTTCCAGTAAAAAAGTAAAACCAATAAAGAAAAAGTGGAAAAACACTCGACACGGTAAAAACAACAGTTCGTAAACAAACACTGGGGTTGTGGGTATTGTTTTGATTTTAGTAAGATTTTATCATTTTGTAAACAATGTTTTCGCGGTTCTTCGTGAAGGGAAAAAATTGAAATCTAATTAAAATTTTTATTTTATAGAAACATAAACACTAAAATAACACTAAAACCGGAGATAAGCCTTTTATAACTAATGTTTGGCAGGGGCGGAACGCTCCCGCCTTTGATTTTTACTGCAGGTACAGGTATCTAAAAAGTATGTATGTATAACGGATATATGTATAATATATAATAATAATAAAATAATAATTACTTAGTTCAATATCATGAGAAATAGCTATGAGCTCTCAAGGTCACTTGAGTCGGGTGGAAATTCTCTTGATCGCAACGAGCAGTGAAATTCCCTTGTCATCAGGGCTCAATTTTTTTTTGATTTTCACTTTACGACAAAACCGTTAGAGTTATTGAATTTTTTCTTTTTTTAGCAATACATCATTAAATTGGATGTATTTTTGTTCCTGTAGCTCACTTTTTGAATAAAATTTATTTTTAAAGTTTTAAAAACTTTAAAATTTAAATTTGAGATTTTTTAAAAATATGCCTCTAGAGCTCCCTTAGTTTTTCTATAAAAATGATAAAAAAATTTGTTTGAGCAAAATCGGTCCACTGGTTCCGGAATAAAAGCTGTAAAACTTTGGCATCTTCCATCTCACTCGCACACTTGGTGTGGACATTGGCCTTAAGATAAAAGAAAGACGACACGAGGGCAGTTTCTCATGACAGTTTTTACGAATTGCAATTTTTTCTTACTTCTTTAAAGGATGGACGTGCGTGGAAATTTGCTTACTTTGCAATATTAATATAAAAGAAGCAAATAATAATTAAAAAAAAAAAAAAAAAAAAAAAAAAAAAAAAAAAAAAAAAAAAAAATTCTTACGCCGCCCCCTTTATTTGGAATTTTACTTTTATTTTGTAATTTAGTTAGGATTCTCAAAATCGGTGTATTCACGGTTAATAACAACTCGGACTTATCAAAAAAAAAATTATATATGAGGGAGCAGAGACGCCGAGATTTGTCAGCAGGCCAGCCAACCAACCATATACACGTATGCAAAAAAAAAAAAAAAAATACAAAAAAAAGGGTAAAAAATAAAATCATAAAAAAAAAAAAAATAAAATTAAAAAAAAAAAAAATAAATAAAATTATAATTGTTTGACAGCTGAGTGTGGCATAGGAGCCTGTTATACCTAGTTAAGTTAATCTTAGGATATTATTAATTTATAGATTTTGTTTAATTTCATTTGAATTCAGTAACTTTAATTTTTTAATAATATATTTTATAAAATATTATTTCATGTCTGTAAGTTTATGTAAACAATTTAATCCCCTTTTAAATTGTTATATACTTCATACTTTATATAATAGATCTTTTTGTTTTGTTCACTTCAATTTCATTTTTCTTCAACTTTTATTCTTCGGTCATCAAAAATAAATCATGTCATAATGGTCGTGAATATGTTAAAAAAATTTGGTTTGTGTTGTAAATTCAGGATGGCCACACTCATGCTCAAGTCACTTTTAAGTTTTAAGTATTAAGATGAGGTAAAGGGATGTCGGTGGACCTAGATTGGTGGCACAGCTCAGGTAGGAGGGGGCTTCGTGGAAGGCGCCTCTTCTTTCTGCCCCAAGCTTAGTCGGTGTTGGTATCGGCTAAGCTATGCCAGAAGGTGAAGTTCTCATAAAAACACTGCCTGAGTTGGATAAATGTCATTGAGATGGGAAAGTTGGCATCCTTTTGTCCAAATTTTTTGTTTCTTTTTTTTACTTTTAGATATAGTGTATAAAAAAAAAAATGTTTTTATTTTTTATATGGGTTTTGTGTGATTTTTTTAAATTTAATATTTCTATCTTGTAAAGGTTATAGGGGTCACATAATAAAGGAATTTTCCAAAGTGAGTGGCCCCAGCCTAATATATTAGTTTAATCATTTTAGAATAGACTTTTATTATTTTATTTTTATTCTGTATGTATTAAGTTAGGTATTATGTAGTTCTGTTCAAATTTCCTTCCCCTTTTTATTTTTTTTTTCAAAAGGTACGCTGGGGGATGTAAGAGAGCCGGGACTGTGAGCAGGCCCTCGGAGGTAAGTTTTCCGACGGGGACGTCGGGTTTTGCGACGTAGGGGGAGAATATGTAATGATTAAAAAGGACCAAAATCTCCAATCTCCCCCTGTCTCTCCTCTTATTAGGGATTCTTCGAGGGAGGCTCTGCTGACCCGGTGAAGTAGTTATAAAAACTATAAAGTCCATCAAATGCCGGGTCAGCCATCAGATGCCTTCCCGGAAAATAAAGAGTCCCTTGGAGTGGGGAGAGATCCCTCGTCGGATGGAAATTACTGAAAATCGGGGCCTGTTGACGGATCTCGGTCAAGCTACCATCATCTCTCAGCTCCCTCAGCGGTAAGTCCGACATTGAAGTATTAAAGTCTCCCCCCCCCCCCCCCCCCCATTACATAATACCTACCAAAATCATTCTTATTATATAAAATTCATATTAAATTATATATTATATAAAAGCTTTATTAATAATCAGCTACCCCCCTAACAAATACTCCTCTTTTTAACCCATTACACCCTCCTTTAGACTTCCCCTCTTTAATACTTCCCATCCTATATTTTACTTCTCTTTAAGAAAAAAAAGCTTGAAAAGTTTTTTCGAAAAAAATAATAATTCCCACTCCGTTATACTTCCCCTCCTTTCCTTTATACTTCCTCTCCGTTATACTTCTCCTCCTTTATACTTCCCTCTCCTTTATACTTCCCCCTCCGTTGTACTTCCCCTCATTAATATTCCCCATCCTATATTTTTACTTCTCTTTAAGAAAAAAAAACTTAGAAAGTTTTTTCGAAAAAAATAATAATTCCCACTCCGTTATACTTCCCCTCCTTTCCTTTATACTTCCTCTCCGTTATACTTCTCCTCCTTTATACTTCCCCTCCATTATATTTCCCCCTCCGTTGTACTTCCCCTCTTTTATACTTCCCCTCCTATATTTTTACTTCTCTTTAAGAAAAAAAAACTTGAAAAGTTTTTTCGAAAAAATAATAATTCCCACTCCGTTATACTTCCCTCCTTTCCTTTACACTTCCTCTCCGTTATACTTCTCCTCCTTTATACTTCCCTCTCCTTTATACTTCCCCCTCCATTGTACTTCCCCTCTTATACTTCCCCATCCTATATTTTTACTTCTCTTTAAGAAAAAAAAACTTAGAAAGTTTTTTCGAAAAAATAATAATTCCCACTCCGTTATACTTCCCCTCCTTTCCTTTATACTTCCTCTCCGTTATACTTCTCCTCCTTTATACTTCCCCCTCCATTGTACTTCCCCTCATTATTACTTCCCCATCCTATATTTTTACTTCTCTTTAAGAAAAAAAAAACTTAGAAAGTTTTTTCGAAAAAAAAAAATTCCCACTCCGTTATACTTCCCCTCCTTTCCTTTATACTTCCTCTCCGTTATACTTCCCTCCTTTATACTTCCCCTCCATTATATTTCCCCCTCCGTTGTACTTCCCCTCTTTATACTTCCCCTCCTATATTGTTACTTCTCTTTAAGAAAAAAAAACTTAGAAATTTTTTTTTTTTCAAAAAAAAATTCCCCTCCGTTATACTTCCCTCCTTTCCTTTATACTTCCTCTCCGTTATACTTCCCCCCATTATACTTCCCCTCCCTTTTACTTCCCTTCCCTTATACTTCCCCTCCCTCATACTTCCCCTCCCTTATGCTTCCCCTAAAGAAGCTATTGTGATACCCTCCACGTCGGTTTATTATTATTCAGGGATTTTCCTTATTCAATAGTTTTAAATTTTGAACCGCCAAAGTATCCCAAAATTATAGATATTTAGGTATTTCTTCTATAATAATGTGTTTAACAATCAAATTTTTAACTCTAATTTAAATTTGAAGGAATAAAAACAGGAAGGAAGAAGAGACTACAAAAATTTGCCCCCGAGCAGGACTCGAACCCGCATCTCCAGAATAGATCTCCGCTGTTAAAGCGGAAAAAAAGTTAAAAACCTTTTTTTAACTTTTCACATATATTTATGTAAAAAGTGATTTTTGAGATCAATACAGAGGGTGTTTATCCCCCTTTTTATTCTTGAACTTTGATCGTTTTCTGAGATTTACGGTAATCGTATGTAGAAAATGGGTTTTCCTCGAAATTCGACGAGGGAGGGTCGAACCCTCGAAAAAGAGAGTTTTCAATTTCATTATTTTTTTTATTTGACAAATTTAATGCACAGTTGGACTGTCTATAGAAGATTTTCAGAATTTAGAATAAAATTAACACACCGATTCCCATTTTATCAAAATACAGGGTGTTTAATTTGTTTTTCCACGAGTTCTCTCTCTCTTTCTGCGGGGGATGAAGGTTCAAATTAAATTATCTCGCCGGGAAACACATACAAAAGGGGCTTTTGTACAATCAGTTAATTGCACACGTTGAATGGGAAAATGACAATTTATTAAAAACTAAAAAAAAAGGGAATTAAATAAAAATTGAATCAGAAAAAACAATAAATTAAGGGTTGAAAAAAAGGGTATGATTGAATTGACCTAAAAGGAGGTTTAAATTATTCATAAAGCATTTTTTAACCTCCGTGTCATCCATCACAATCATACATAATTATCATGGAAAGAGAAAAGTGAATATTTTATTTGAATACTACGAAAACTTGAACATTTGAGACAAGTACTTCAAAGCTAATTCTTCATCTTCCGAACAAAAGTACTGGTTTGAAGAGCTTCCAACGAAAACTTCCTTAAAGAGAAGTAACAATATAGGAGGGGGAAGTATATAGGAGGGGAAGTATAACGAAGGGGAAGTATAAAGGAGGGTGAAGTATAATCGAGGGGGAAGTATAGGAGGGGAAGTATTAAGGAGGGGGAAGTATAAATTAGAGGGAAGTATAAGGGAGGGGAAGTATTTTTTCGAAAAATTTTCCAAATTTTCTTTTTTTTTTTCGAAAAATTTTCCAAGTTTTCTTTTTTTTTTCGAAAAATTTTCCAAGTTTTTTCAAGAAATTCTATAAGTTTTTTTTTTAATTTTTCCGAATTTTTTTTTTTTTTTCAAAAAATTTTCAAGTTTTTTAAAAATAATTTTCCGAGTTTATTTTTTTTTTTTCGAAAAATTTTCCGGGTTTTTTTTGCGGGTAATTTGCGCATTTTTTTTTTAATTTATAAGTTTTTTTTTTGAAAAGTGTCAAGGTAGAAATAATGGGCTCTTTCGCTACGGATGTGCCTCTCTGAATGGGTAGAAGTACGAAATTTCTCCCTACTAAAAAAATATTAATTAAAAAGTGGCAATTTTTGTACACCAAAAATTCTTAAAAAATATGAAGAGTAATTGGTGAAAATTTGGTGAAAATCGGATTAACGGTTCGGCCGCAGCGAATTTTTTAAAATTTCAAACAGCCATATCTCCTATTTTTTCGAAATTCAAAAATCGCCCTCGTTGCATTCTTCTTAACCGGCTAAAGAAATTTGTTTGAAAATTTGGTGAAAATCCGATGAAAACGATGGTCGTAAAGTGTTCCGGAAAAATGCTGCTGCCTGAGAAAATAATCTTTGTTCAAAATTAAAAGTTTGGTGGCAGATGTTGGGATATCGAGTCAGGTAAGTTTTTTGAAGTAAAAGGGTGTACAAAAGAAAAGACGTGACAAGGAATAAAGGTAACCCGATATTCCTAATAATCCTTAATTACCAATTCTGAATGAAAAAAACCCCAAGAATACGCCCACTAAAGCGGCATATCAAAAAATAAAGCGGCCCTTTTCAAAGCTCTTTTGTTAAACAAAAAAAATGTTTTATTTCCGCTTTCCCACGTATAAAATTAGCGAGTAAATAATTTTCCAGCCTAAAATACACACACCTGAAACAATCTAACTTCGTAACAGTCTCTAAACCTCTTATGAAGGACTCGGGGGAGGACAGAGTTGTTCCGGAGGCCCCCTTGTTAATTTACATAACGGTGATGTGAAGATCGTAATTTAAGTTTTAAACGAGTTATATTTATAACGAGATTTCTACGGTTTGGAAATGTACAATTAGTCGAGGACATGAAAACATGGACGTAAATCTCGAAAGATAGGGGTCCCTTTCAATATTTATTTTTCTAAAAATCTTGTCTTCCAATAATTGAAATATCCTATTTTTTTATTTGGAGAAAGATGTTATTATTTCCTAAGGAGTGTCACTAACTTCAATATTTGTTCTGGTACAATACGCTAGATATTAAAGAGAGGGTTTTTCCCCCAGTTATTGACGTCGGATCCAATATTGCTAATTGTTTTGGGGGGCTCGAACTTCGAGACGTGGGTGCGAAATTAAGTTATTTCTCAAGACACGAAGAGCTCAAGACTCAAAATGAACTCAAATATTGGATTTTGAGATCATATAGCAATTTTTCGTCCCTGAAGGCGGTTTCAAGGGGAACTGACCCCGGGATCCTATAAACTCGACGGACCTACTGAGTTTCCGATGATGCATCCTTTGAGTTGGTGAATGACTGCAAAGGTTCACCAGACACACTTTTTTTCTCATTTACAGCTTACATCCCCCATCGCCGGCAGTAACGTCTCCAAGATAAAACATGCAGCAACGGACTTCGACTGCATCCACTTTAGACCAATCCGATGGAGGTACCAGATTATTTGGTGTGGTACTTTGGACCAAAACAGGGCAACCACTTTAGGCCAAAGGATGTGTCACTAAGGACACATTTATACCTGTTTTAATTAGTTGTGAGAATGATTTTTTTAAATCATATGTACTAGCAATAAGATCACATTTGAATGATCATATGTACTAGCAATAAGATCACATTTGAATGATCATATGTACTAGCAATAATATCACATTTGAATGATCATATGTACTAGCAATAATATCACATTTGAATGATCATATGTACTAGCAATAAGATCACATTTGAATGATCATATGTACTAGCAATAAGATCACATTTGAATGATCATATGTACTAGCAATAATATCACATTTGAATGATCATATGTACTAGCAATAATATCACATTTGAATGATCATATGTACTAGCAATAAGATCACATTTGAATGATCATATGTACTAGCAATAAGATCACATTTGAATGATCATATGTACTAGCAATAAGATCACGTTTGAATGATCATATGTACTAGCAATAATATCACATTTGAATGATCATATGTACTAGCAATAAGATCACATTTGAATGATCATATGTACTAGCAATAAGATCACATTTGAATGATCATATGTACTAGCAATAATATCACATTTGAATGATCATATGTACTAGCAATAAGATCACATTTGAATGAGCATATGTACTAGCAATAAGATCACATTTGAATGATCATATGTACTAGCAATAAGATCACGTTTGAATGAGCATATGTACTAGCAATAAGATCACGTTTGAATGATCATATGTACTAGCAATAAGATCACATTTGAATGAGCATATGTACTAGCAATAAGATCACGTTTGAATGATCATATGTACTAGCAATAAGATCACGTTTGAATGATCATATGTACTAGCAATAAGATCACATTTGAATGATCATATGTACTGGCAATAAGATCACATTTGAATGATCATATGTTTTAGCAATAAGATCACGTTTGAATGATCATATGTACTAGAAATAAGATCACATTTGAATGATCATATGTTTTAGCAATAAGATCACGTTTGAATGATCATATGTACTAGCAATAAGATCACGTTTGAATGATCATATGTACTAGCAATAAGATCACATTTGAATGATCATATGTACTAGCAATAAGATCACATTTGAATGATCATATGAGGCGCTCCGAATACGAAGGGCGAACTCGACATCGGACAAATTTTTTTTTTCATTTTCAGATTCTAGACCTTTTGAAGAATACACCCATGTAATTTTTATATTGAGTTTCCCCTTTTTTCCCCTTTAAAATACGTAAAAACCGATATGCGGCAAAGCTCTACTCTCAACCTTTTTTATTTAATTTTTTTTTTCTTTTCGAGATTTGGTCATTTTTAAAAAACCCTTTTCTCTATGATTCTATGATGATTCTAAAATCTCGCCACGAAAATTCCAGCGAGTGACTTTTCTGTCGAGTTCGCCCTTAACAGAAAACTTTAAAATGCGAATAGGTATCTCGAAACTACGTTTTGTCGAGTTCGCCCTTCGTATTCGGAACGCCTCATATGTACTAGCAATAATATCACATTTGAATGATCATATGTACTAGCAATAAGATCACGTTTGAATGAATATATGTACTAGCAATAAGATCACATTTGAATGATCATATGTACTAGCAATAAGATCACGTTTGAATGATCATATGTACTAGCAATAAGATCACATTTGAATGATCATACGTATGTCCTAGCAATAATATCACATTTGAATGATCATATGTACTAGCAATAATATCACATTTGAATGATCATATGTACTAGCAATAAGATCACATTTGAATGATCATATGTACTAGCAATAATATCACATTTGGATGATCATATGTACTAGCAATAAGATCACGTTTGAATGATCATATGTACTAGCAATAAGATCACATTTGAATGATCATCCTAGAGTACTAATATTGCCGAAAAGGCACTCGCTAAAATTGAAATGATGCTCTGTGCAAAATTTCAAGTCAATCGGTGCTCTAGTAGAGGGTATAGCCTTAGCTGAATAAGAAAAAGAAGAAGACGCTATCGGCGAAAACCGCGTTTTCAGAGTTGTATATCTCGGCACGCTGTGTACCGATCGACTAGAAATTTGCAGAATTTACTCATATTGAATCAGAGAAAACCTGTATAAAATGTGAAGTCGATCAGTAAACAGAGTGCTGACAAGTCTGAAAACCCAGTTTTTCCCCTATAGCGTGTATCTTTTCTTATTACGTATTCAGCTAAGGCTACACACTCTCCTAGTGCACCGATTGACTTGAAATTTTGTACAGAGCTTCCTTTCAATTTTAGCTAGTGCCTAGTGACCTACTATGAGTTTCCAATGATGCATCCTTAGAGTTTTGGATGACTGCAAAGGTTCCTGACACCAGACACACTTTTCTTCTCATTTACAGCTTACATCTCCCACGTCTCCATAACCTGCAGCCACGGACTTTGGCCTTCGGCCACTTATGATGAACCTGCGCTACAGCTAACACAACTCAGCAACGACGGTGACAGCCTGGGCCTGTCAAAGGCCGACGACTGGCAGTCTTGTTGAAAAGGAGACCAATACTAAAAGAACGTAAATCCACCACTCTGAAAGTCGTGAATAGCTGGTAAAACGTCATTGGGCACTTAAGGAAAGTTCGCAGCCGAGGGCCACGGAATGCACGCCCAACCTTTCAGCCAATGGAAACCCAAGCGGCATCCAAAACATTTCATTTTTTGTGGAGAAGCAAAAAAATCTCTTCGGATTTATTATAGACTCCACCACAACAAGACAATATATACCATTAGAAAGTTTTTTTATAGCCCAATAAAATTTATTAGATATTGTAAAACGCTCAACATCTTTTTCACTTCCTTTTCTATGGTGCTTTTAGTCTTCCCATTCTCTCCGCAGCTTAGGTTAACATTTTTGGTTAACTGCGTTGAGGATTTGGCGAAATGGAGACCTCATAACGCGACATAGGAAGGCAAACTATTGATTAAAAGGCAATTTACATTTTTGTTCAATTGAAACAAAACTATCTTTGTCATGCGAGAGACATTAGTATGTAAAATGAATGAATTTCAGCGATAGAGATAAGCGAAAGCCCCTCAGAAAGAGAGAGAGGGAAAAAAACGTTTGCCGCACCGAGATAAATTGAAGATTCTCCTCGCGGGGTCGAACACGCGAGTTTCTAGTTAAGAGGCTTTTTTTTTCCTCTCTTTTGTATTTTTAATTAGAATTATTTATATCAGTCAGATACTACGATATCGGCAAACAAATTAGTAAAGAAGAAAAAAAGCTTCTCAACTCCATTAAAAAAAATGAGCTCAAGTTTGGTACCTACTGAGAAGATTTTTTTTCTAATAAAAGAATTAATAATAGTAAAAGATTTAATGACAGACCTTTAGGTGGTAATGCCCAGATTGCGTGGTCCAAAAGGCTATTTATTAATAATTACCATTTTCCTTTTTTCAAGTGATTATCGAATCGCATGAAGACAATAATAGCCACTATTTACCCCTGAGGCTCCACCTTTTTTAAAAAAGGTCAAAAGACCCTTTATTACTCTAATAACTATCTAAACGTTTCTTTGAATCTTTGAAAGATGCAGGTAAAGAAAAAAAGGAACCCTTAATCAAGGTTTGCCGAAATATCGCATTTCTTTAACGAAAACTTTCTTCTTTTTGGCATTTTTCTAGTTTCGATCAATCAAAGTTGACTGGAAGTAATAAACGTAATTGACTTGTTCCTCGATAAACGAAGGGTTTGAGAGGGGAGGGGAATTTATTGTCCCGTCCATTTTTATTGTCAGCCAGGGCTGTGTCCTTTACGAAAAACTTAGTAATAACTACAATTCGATCAATCACTTTTTTTTAAGGTCGCGTCGGGGAAGAACGTTTATTTTTGTGAAGAAACCTAGAATTTCCGGTAAAACGAGATCCGAGTGCACATTTGCAAACGTAAATTAATTAACTTCCTTAAAGAAGTTATTGTGATACCCTCCACGTCGGGTTTTTTGGGAAGGGTCTTCCAGTCCCCGGAGGGTCAATTCAAATATTGATCTACACCGATCTCAACTTTGTCTGTGGTTCCGGCCGGCCGTCCACAGTTTTCAACCGATTTTCACCAAATTTTCACACAAATTTCTTTAGCCGGTGAAAAAGAATATAACGAGAGCGATTTTTGAATTTTGAAAAAATGGCGGAGATATATCTGTTTGAAATTTTAAAAAATTCGCTGCGGCCGAACCGTTACTCCGATTTTCACCAAATTTTCACCAATTACTCTTCATATTTTTTAAGAATTTTTGGTGTACAAAAATTGCCACTTTTTAATTAATATTTTTTTTAGTAGGTAGAAATTTCGTACTTCTACCCATTAAGAGAGGCACATCCGTAGGCCAAAGAGCCCATTATTTCTACCTTGACACAAAAAAAATTAAAAAAAAAGAACTTGAAAATTTTTCAAAAAAAAAAACTCGGAAAATTTTTCAAAAAAAAAAGGAAAACCCGAAAAATTTTTCGAAAAAAAAAAGAAAAACCCGGAAAATTTTTCGAAAAAAAAAACTTCCCCCTTCCTTATTCTTTTCCTCCTTTATACTTCCACTCCCTTCGTTATACTTTCGTTACCTTATACTTCTCCACCGTTATACTTCCCCCTCCATTATACTTCCCCCTCCGCTATACTTCCCCTCCCATATACTTCCCCCTCCGTTTTACGTCCCCGTTATACTTCCCCTCCTATATACTTCCTCTTCCCATATACTTTCCCTCCTATATTGTTACTTCTCTTTAAGGAAGTTAAGCTCTTCAAACCAGTACTTTTTTCCGAGCCATCTTCATTTAGCCTCAAGCCCAAAAAAGCGAGTTCCTTTTCAGCAGTCTTTTTGAGCGTTTTCCACGATTTTTCATGCAAAAAACAACGTTTTTTCAAATCTTTTGGCGTTTTCTCGGTCTTCTGCGAGCACTTAAGTGTACTAATCTTCTAGAAAATGTTGTTGAGTACGGAAGGAGAAAAAATTCTACCTACTGCTTACATAAACATCCTCTTAAAGGGTCCAGGGGACGAAAAAAAATTGTTTTGGTAGCTTTTAAAGTAGGTAAGGACTTCCTCAACGGAAGCGTCTGTAGACACCCTGTCGAGAGTGCTTTGGAAAATACAAACACGTTGTATATCACGTTGTCCACCTACCTCGTTTATCTTCGACCTCCCAGGGCCTCCCCCAAATAATATTTTAATGAACCAAAAACTTCCAACTAAGTTTACTCATTAACAACTTTTTTTTAAATATCTTCTTTCAAAAATTGACTAATGGTTTTTTTTAAAAAAGCGGTCGAGTCAAAAGAATACAACAAAAAAAGAAGAAGATTGCAAAACTCGGACGGACTAATAACAGTAGCTGTGTCAGAGAGGCGAGCTTTGTACCAGTCATGGGCTTAACAATGGTTCCCACCTGACACTAAGTGGTCTTCATCAGCTGGTACACCTGTCAGCTTAACACCACACGAAAATTCTTTTTTTACCTTCTATTCTCCCTTTTTTTTAATTTGTCAGTTTTTTATTTAAAAGTCACCTTTCGGGAGAAAAAAAGTTAAGTTTTTTAATGGATTTAATTGCCCGTTGTGAGAAGTGACAGGAGCGATCCGATTATAAAAATCACGACGTACTCATCCTTTTTTTTATAACTTTTTTTTTATTCAGTCGTCCTCGGAAGTTTTAATTGTTGAATAATTTGAGTAAAAAAAGGGGAGCTTTTGATTCTAACCATGGGCGTGTAAAATCCTCTCCAATTAAAACCGGGATGGGAAGATTAAGCCAAAAATAGGAGTTGTACATAACCAGAGGTTTAATGACCTAATTAATTTAAAGAAGGTTAAAACCTTAATTTAATTCTAAAATCTTTTCATTTATTTTTAAGCGTTATTTAGTAAACACTGCTATACATCGTTTGAACGAATCGACTTGGAGAGTTCTAGGCATTTTCGTTAAGGAAGAAAAGAAATACAGTGAAACTTCCCTTAACGGACACCTCTTAAAAGCGGACATCTCCCTTCAACGGACAAATTCTGATTCCCCGGCGTTAAAACATAGGAAAAGGTATTCTAAATATTTCTATAAAGCGGACACTCTCAATAACGGACGCGGACAGCCTGAAAAATTCAATTTTACCCCTAAAAGTCTCCTATAAGCGGACAGCACGTTTTTTCAAGGACAAAGTTTACTGACATTCTGTTGTTCTTGAGATGTTTTGTTTACATTTTGCATCTTACTTATGATCTTTGACCTTAGTTAATCCCTTTTTGTCCCTCGCCATGTCTTTTATTTATAAAATTCAGTTATACTCTTGACTTCACTTCAAAATTACCGACTTTTTAAAAGTTTAATTTTTTATTTTTAATATGTATGTACATATGTAATATCGTATATATATGTAATAATACATATTATGTTTCCTAATCAGAAATTAAACTTCATTTTCATTTTTTTCAAAAGTTTTTTTTTCCTATTTTCCGAAAAGCGGACACCTCTATATAGCGGACAAATTTCCGGTCCCCAGGAGTGTCCGTTATTGGGAAGTTTCACTGTATACCTATTAGTCCCTGCTACCGCAAGGCCATGATTGTGTTAAATCTTTATTTAAAAATCAGATTTTAAAATTTTTTGACTTATTCGAGAAAATTATTACCTATAGCTTTAAAAAAATATTTTTTAGAAAATCCGTCAATTTTAAGGCTCATTTTTTGAAAAAAATCGGGTTTTTTTTTATGATTTATTTTTAAAAGATGTAAGTCATAGAATGTTTCTTTCTTTTTTTTTTAATTAATTTTACTTAAAAATCATACTTTTTCTATAGAATATAATGATTTTTTACCATTTTTTGAAAAAAAAAATCGTATTTTCTCACAATATTTTGAATAAGTCACTCCAAAAAAACACGTAATCTAATTCCGTAATCGCAATCCTAGTAAGAATGATATGATTACTGCTATAATCATAATCGTAATCATAGTAATGATTACTGTTATAATCATAATCGTAATCATAGTAAGAATGATATGATTTCTGTTATAATCATAATCGTAATCATATGAAGAATGATATGATTACTGTTATAATCATAATCGTAATCATAGTAAGAATGATATGATTTCTGTTATAATCATAATCGTAATCATAGTAAGAATGATATATGGGCGCACTAGGAGAAACAAAAACGATATCGACTTCTCCAGCTTCCCAAAATGCGGAAAAGTTTGGGAAGCTCTGTCCTACTCAGTGTGGCCAATTAAATTTACACGGGAGAACACCGTTCAACATAACAAATTTCACCCTAAAGCAGTTGAACATAAAAAATCTGCACTTCGACATAAGAAATCTGTAGTTCACCATAATGCGTTTCAGCATAATGCAAATAGAACATAAAGCTATCAAAAGTTCAAAAATTTTAGCATAATGCATTTCAACATAAAGCGTTTTGCCATAAACGACTTTTTCAATAAGTGCAAATCGACATAAAAAAAGTGCGAGTCTCCTAACGCTTCTCACCACAAAAGCCTCTCTTTAAACTCGTCGTTTCGCCATAAAACTGTTTCTGTCGTTTGGGCATAATACATCTCACCATAATGCAATTCGCACATCCTTGCGGTTTTGTGACACAACTCCCTTGTGTCACAAAACGTGTTGATCCTCGCGAGAGAAAAAAATTGACTCCCTTGGGTTATAAAAAGAGGTGTTCCCATTGGCTGCCTGCTTGCTTTTCCTAGTTTATGGTGAGATGCTTTATGTTGAATGGCTTTATGGTGAACTGTAATATGTAAAATGAACTGGCTTGTTCTTTCGCTGTCCCTAGTTTACGGTGAGATATATTATGCCTAAACTTCAGAAACAGTTCTTTTGACGAAACAGCAAGTTTAAACAGAGGCTTTTATGGTGAGAAGCGTTATGGTGACTTGCCCTTTTTTTGCTAAAAAGTCGCTTATGGCTAAACGCTTTATGTTGAAATGATGCTCATAATTTGTGAACTGTTGAGAGCTTTATGTTCAATTGCATTATGCCCAAACGCATTATGGTGAACTACAGATTTTTTTCAACTGCTTTAGGGTGAAATGCGTTATGTTGAACGGTGTTCTCCCCAGCAGCTAAGACTTCCCAGAACTTGCCCAGCTTCCTGACTGCCAGAATTCCTTCTCATTACCTAGGACATCAAAAACTCCGAGGACGACAAAAATAAGCTTCAGAACTTTCGGAGTTTTCTCCATTTTGCCAAGGGAAGGAGAGTGGAGTAGAACATAGCCGGAACTTATTCGCCCTTTTAAAACTTCATTTCTGTCCGTTTTAATTTGAAATTCCACGAAAGCTTTTACTTCATTAAACACAACGTAAAATAATAGTTTCTAAAAGCAATAAAGGGTGAATTACCGGTTTAACTAATAATTACAAAATATTTATATTAATGGTTATTAAACAAATGGAAAGGAATTCCTTTATGGGAGTCATGTGAAATGTTGGAATTTGTTTAGGTGCAGAGATTTTTTAACGAAAATTGTTAAAAACGTTTTTTTTTTAATTAAAACCTTTAAGTCTTCCTTTGAAAGGATATCGAAATCGTTTTAAATTGAAAGAAGAGGAACTTTTGTCAAGACTTTTTTTTTTGTTTCTCCCATTTAATGTTTTAAAGAAGTACTGTGGAGGGGAAAAGATTTTTGTGTTTGAAAAAAAAAATTCGTGTGAAAATCGCTGTTGTAGGGGAAGGTTTTCTATTCAAAGGATGTGATCTACATCTAGAGTATAAATCAACATCTCACCGGTTTTCAAGATCTTAATCAACTTAATAACCTTCTCCGTGAGGTCCCCCCAGTAAACTTCCGAGGGTAAAAAAGAAAAGCCCCTTCTTCCATCTTTATTTAACTTTTAAAGTGCATTAACTTTGGATTGATGTAACGTCACAACTTCCATTTGTCGTGTCGGGCGTGACTTTTCGAAAAAAAATCCAACCCCACAACCGCGATTTGTAAACTTCAACTTTTACAACCCCCGAAAAGACGCACGGAATACGTAAACTAGAATAATCCACCTCGGGGCTCAATCTGGTTGATTTAGCTATCAAAGTGAGTTATTTTAGTCCAGTTTTCTGCTGGGGATTAGAATAAAAAATTTTTTAAAACCAGAAGCCTCTTTCCTCCCGGAGATTACGAAACGACGTTTATCTTCTAATCTATCATAAGAAGCTCGGGTTTTACACCCAATAACAAGATATGATACAAATAGTTCTAGAGAAATAAACTCGTAAAAATATTTGACAAAAAAATGAGACCGACTATTCCATAATAAACGGGGTTTTTTAGGCAAACAAACCTTTAAAAAAGGGGGCGGCCTTTCGTCAATTTCCTTGGTGCACGGTGGTCAAAGGTCGTGGGTTCGATTCCCACACTAGAGCATTCACACTTTAACTTCGACGATTTGGTGAAAAAATTGCCTTTTTTTTACCTTATCATTTTATTAGCGAGAAATTTCATGCTTCCACGCCTTACGAGAGGGACCTCACTCGGGCAAAACTCCCAATATTTCTACCGAACTTAGAACATTTTTTGGGGAAAAAAAAGTGAAAATTTAAAAAAGAGAACGGAAATTTTTTCAAAAAAAAAAAGAAAAGAAAATTTTTGGAAAAAAACTCGGAAAATTAAAAAAAAAAACTCGGAAAATTTTTCAAAAATAAAAACTCGGAAAATAATAAAAAAAAATTCGGAAAATTTTTCACAAAAAAACTTAAAAAATTTTTTGGAAAAAAAACTTCCCCTCCGTTATACTTCCCCTCCCTTATATTTTCCCCTCCGTTATACTTCGCCCTCCTTTATACTTCCCCCTCCGTTATACTTCCCTCCCTTATACCTCCCCTCTATACTTCCGTTATACCTTTATACTTCCCCCTCCTATATTTTTACTCCTATTTTTATGTAGAAAGTTTTAGAAGAAAAACGCAAATTTAAAAAAGAAAACAGAAAATTTAAAAAAAGAAAAGAACATTTTTGGAAAAAAACTCGGAAAATTTTTCAAAAAAAAAAAAAAAAAAAACTCGGAAAATTTTTCAAAAAAAAACTAACAAAATTTTTTGGAAAAAAAACTTCCCTCCGTTATACCTCCCCCTCCGTCATACTTCCCCTCCGTTATACTTCCCCTCCTTATACTTCCCCTCCGTTATACTTCCCCTCCTTTATACTTCCCCCCCTTATACCTTATACTTCCCCTCCCTTATACCTCCCCTCCTTTATACTTCCCCTCCTATATTTTTACTCCTATTTTTATACAGGAAGTTTTCGTTGGAAGCTCTTCAAACTAGTATTTTAATTTCTTTTAGAAGGAATTAGTTAGATAATAAAAATGAGTGTGACAGCTTGTCAAAAAGTCATATATCTATAGAAATTCTCAACTTCGCACATCTTGATTTGTGACAATGGATTCTTCGAATGATTTACGACGATTACTCATGCTCTTTTTATGAAAAAAAAAAAAAACAAAGATTTGAATTATCTAAATAAAAGGAAGAATATTTCTGAGAAGTATTTCTAGAAATGACAAGGCCACGGGTCTTAAGAAGGACTTATTAGGACGAAATACCTTGAAAATTTTACAATCTTCAAGTTCTTTGAACTTGTGCATTCAACCAGGAAGACTAAGCATCGAAGCGAAGACAAAAGAGACCATAACGACCTGGAAAACGTTCGCGTTTACAACGTCGTTCACGGTGCACAGGTTTCACCGTAATGAAGGCTACTTATGGTAAACCGAGTCCGCTTATTCCGAGACACTGTTCGCTATTTTTACGCCCGACTCAACAATAGACAAAAAGAACGTTCGGATCTCTTAAATCACCCCGCGTTTTAATTTACAAGTGTCGGGGATGAGTCGGGACTGTATATCAACCGTTTGCCCACCTCGATCTTCTTATCAATAACTCAAAGCCACCTTCTAATTTATTCGTGGTTGTCTAGGGAGGTTGGAAGTACATTTATTTATGCCCTGTACTCCTCATGTTCTATCGCCGTGGATAAGCGACAATATCTATCAATCGGGACCGACATCAATCAAGATATAACAAAACAACAATTAAATTCAGCAAGAATTCACCTTTAAAAATAGTCAACTTGTAAATGGACATGTTTTATACCGAAAAGACTAAAAGCTCCCGACAATAAAAATGAACGGAAACTTCAAGTGGTCTTTCGTCAATCTCTATTTTTGGAAAGCAAATGGTAATTCTATTTTTAAGAATGTTTTTTTTCTTCAGGTTTTTTACGTTTTTTTTTTTCTTCCATAAAAATAGAGTCAGGATTTCGTTCGGATAAAAGGATACGAAGAGAAAACAGGAAAAGTTTTTAAAAGAAGAGTCAAATCCAATAAGAGTGGCTCTATTGGAGGACGTTATTGTGCATTAGGGAATACAGGAGTTCGTCAACTTTGTCAAACTTCGAGGGGAAAAAGCAAAAAAATTGAAACTATCGGCAACTTTTCACTCGGAAAGTCATCTCCACAAACACCAGATGCCATTTTGAAACAAAAAAAATACTCCACAACCCACTTAAAAAAAATTAAAAATTAAAAAAAACTCAAATTCGTCCAAAAAGGTCAATTTGATAAATTGATTTTTTGAACTTCTGAAGTTTCAATTTTTCAAATACCTCAATTTTTAGTAAAATTCTGCAAAATAATTAGCTAAAAATATCAATTTTTCATTCATTTTTTTAAAATACCTAAAGATTCTAGAAATTTCATTTTATTTTTAACTTCTTAAAGAAGTTATTGTGATACCCTCCACGTCGGGTTTTTGGGGAAGGGTCTTCAAGACCCCGGATGGCCAAATCGAATATTGATCTTTACCGATCTCAACTTTGTCTGTGGTGCCGGCCGGCCGTCGTAGATTTTTTTCCGAACACTTTACGGCCACATTTTCCATCAATTTTCACACATTTTCTTAGTCGGTGAACAAAAACTAACGAGGGCGATTTTTGAATTTCGAAAAAATGGCGGAGATATGTCTGTTGAAATTTTAAAAAATTGGTGCGATTTTCACCATATTTTCATTCCTTATATTTTTTACGAATTTTTGTGTAAAAAAATGATAATTTTCATTTTCATCATTTTAGTAGGGAAAATTTCATACTTCACGCCTTACGAGAGGGCTCTCTTGGGCAAAATCCCATATTTCTTCGTTGATACCTGGAAAAATTCGAAAAAAGAACTTAAAAAAGAAAAAAGCATTTAAAAAGAAAACTCGGAAAATTTTCAAAAAAAAAAGTTGGAAAAATTTTGAAAAAAAAACTTGGAAAAATTAAAAAAAAAATGATTTCCCCCCGTCATAATTCCCCTCCCTTATACTTCCCCTCTTATACTTCCCTTCCCCTATACCTCCCCCTCCGTTATACTACCCTCTCCAATATTTTTACTTTCTTTAAGGAAGTTTCGATGGAAGCTCTTCAAACCAGTACTTGGGATTTTCAGGAGGAGGGTAAAAGTTTTATTTTATTTTTCAGTAACGCCTGCCGAGGCCATCCATTAGGTGACAAAGACTCACATTCGAGTAATTTTTTGTGAAAAAAATTTTATTACAATACAAAAAAAGAATCCACTCATAAATAGCATTTCTAAAAATAAAACCTTTCAAAGGGACTAAAAAATTCCGCTTTTTAGAGCGATATACAAGAGGCGTACAAAAGCATATAAAATTAGCCCATACGTGCTTTTTTATAGGGACCGCGAAGGTGTCTAAAGAAAGAAAAAGTATGACAAACCGTCAGTGTCGTTAAAAACTTTTCCGAGCCGTCATTTTCCTCTCTTTTTCCTTTCCCCCTTTTTTTTCCTTTTTTCTCTCTAAAAACCCTCTTTCAAACATTTAATGTTCGAAAACTTTGTAACGAACGTATTTTTCCGGTCGATGTACGTCTTTTGGAAAAAAAATTATTCTAAACTGAGGGAAAATTCTTTATAAGTTACCTCGGTGAAAAATACATTTTTGAAAAAAAGTTAATAATACAACTCGACGTTTTCGTTACGTTGAACATGAAAATTTTTCAAAGGCTCCTTCCTCTGTCCCAAACTGGCTTTTTTTACCTTCGAGCTTTTCAGACAAATTAAATTTTCTTTGTTCTCTCAAGAAAGTTTTGAAAAGAAAAAAAATTTCGCCATTCTTTCGACGCTTTAGGGCTTCTTATAAAGATAAAAAATTAACTTTTTTTTGTGTGTGACTTACAAATTATAACCTACAACGGTTTTAAAGAATTTCAAAATTATTATATTAAGAAGTAATTGTGTCCTTTGTGCATATGTTCAGGACACGCAGTTCGTAATGATTATTATTGAAGAGCATATGTTGTATCCTGTATTGGCCACCTTGTGTCCGCACGAGGAAAGAAAGATTTTTGAGTTTAAAACTGGTTCTTAATTTGATACAAGAAGCCTTGGATATTCCCGACCAGCACGCCAAAATTCAATTAGTCTGGAGCTGCCCCGACGGAACTTCTTAAAGAGAAGGAACGATATAAGAGGGGGAAGTATAAAGGAGTGGGAAATTATAAGGGAGGGGAAGTATGGAGGGGAAGTATAACGGAGGGGAAGTATAAGGATGGGAGTATAACGGAGGGGTAAATAAGGGAAGGCAAGTATAACGAGGGGAAGTATAATAAGGGGAAGTATAACGGAGAGGGAAGTATAAGGGGGGAAAGTATAACGGAGGGGGAAGTATAACGAAAGGGAGTATAAAGCAGGGAAGTATAACGGAGGGGAGTTTTTTTTTTTTTTTTTTTTTTTCGAAAAAATTTTTAAGTTTTTTTTAAATTTGCGCTCCCCCCCCCCCCCCCGTAATTTTAAGTTTTATATTTTTTAAATTATCAAGGTAGAATAATGGATTTTTGCCCAAGGGAGGTCCCTCTCATAACGGGTGGAAGTATGAAATTTTCCCTACAAAATGACAATTAATGTAGAAAATTGATAATTTTTTTTACACCAAAAATTTTTAAAAAATAAAGGAGTATTTGGTGAAAATCGGAACAACGGTTCGGCCGCAGCGCAGTTGCGGGAAAGTAGAACGGAGGGGGGAAGTATATCGGAGGGGAAGTATAACGGAGGGGAAGTTCTATGTTTTTATTCTTTTCAAAAAAGTTTTTTTTTTTAAATTCTGGAAGACCTTTTCCCAAAAACCCGACGTGGAGGGTATAAATTGAGGAAAACTCCTTAAAATCAGTTTGTTAGGGTTTGTTTTGGATGAAAATTCCAGAAAAAGTCAGGAAAATTGACGAAAAACTTCAAAAAAATTAGGAAAAAGCCAGGAAAATTGACGAAAAACTTTTAAAAAAATAAGGAAAAAGGGTTCATCTTTTTCGGTTATTTTTATACATCCTATCTTGAGCTAAATTTTGAAAAACCTATAAATTTGAGTTTAAAAAAAATTTTTTTCTAACTTAGTCAATTTGCTTGGTGTAGGATGAACAAAGCGGCTCTTCCAATTTTTAATGTCCGCCATTTATATTCAATTAAGTCCGGATTAGTTTTGCGTATTGATTAAATGGAGGGGGTTAACGGTTAACCTGATAAGGGGGTGGCATTGTATACTCTGGGGGTTTAAGAGGAAACCAAGTGGACAGAATCCCTTTGATGTTCGATCTGTCATCTCCAGTCTGTCATCTGTCTCCGGCACTGTTCAGATAATACTGGACCTAACGTTACAAAAAAAGGGAATAAATAAAAAAGCAGACATGATTTCTTAATTTGTGCCTTGAGCAATTAAAAAGAGGTTTTTGTCTTATCCCAGTCTGGCTATAAATCTGTCAATTGGTTTAAGTGGTCCGATAGCTTTTAATGGTTCCTCGTGAGTACGAAGATAGAAAGCAACATCTCAACTACTGGTGTTGACATTTTAATGGATACAACCTTTTGTCCTCACCTGATATTTCAAGGAAAATATTCAAGACAACTTGAGGCTTCTGGTTTCCCCTAAGATAAATATAAGGAAAAGAAAACTCACAAAGGATCTTCCCCCTTTTTCATCCCTTTGATGTGTTCCATTCTTATAATTGTGCTCATCCGATGGTGCGTGTTGCGGAATAAATTGTCTGTGCTATTGCTTCGCTTGTTCTTCTCCCTAGATCGCATTTAATCAACGGATATGATTGCGTATTGAATGAGTTCTTTCGACTGTGAGACGTTTTAAATTGAGTGAAATGAATTTTTTAATAGAGTCTAGGGATGGAAATCGATCCTCAGTTTGTTGACAAAAAATCTAATGTAGTTCCGTTCAATTTAACCTTTAGAAATGGGTCTTAGAGACCCCTGAGGGTCAAAAACTGCTAGAATTATCGATCGGGCCATCCTCCTTTCAACACTCATTTCACACTGAAGCAGTTGAACATAAAAAATCTGCATTTCGACTGTAGTTCACCATAATGCGTTTCAGCATAATGCGTTTCAACATAAAGCGTTTCGCCATAGCGAATTTTTCAATAAATGCGAGTAGACTTAAAAAAATTGCAAGTCACCATACGCTTCTCACCATAAAAGCCTCTCTTTAAACTTGTTATTTCGCCTTGAAACTAAAACGCGATTATGGCGAAACGAAAAAACCTCACTTTACAGTTCACCATAATGCAATTCAACATAAAGGCATCTCACCATAAACTAGGAAAAGCAAACAGGCAGCCAATAGGAGCTCGTTTTATAACACGGTTATGGAGAAACGAAAAAAAACCTCACTTTACAGTTCACCATAATGCAATTCAACATAAAGGCATCTCACCATAAACAAGGAAAAGCAAGCAGGCAGCCAATAGTCGCACCATAAAATAGGAACAGCGAAAGAATACCGCCGTTTAAAACGCGATTATGGCGAAACGACAAAAATCACTTTACAGTTCACGATAATGCAATTCAACATATAGGCATCTCACCATAAACTAGGAAAAGCAAGCAGGCAGCCAATAGGAGCTCGTTTTATAACACAAGGGGGTTAATTTTTTTCTCTCGCGAGGATGTGCCAATTGCATTATGGTGACGTGTCAAATTTAAAGATTTTTGTCGTTTCGCCATAATCGCGTTTTAAACGGCAAAAATAAGCTTGCTCTTTGGCTGTCCCTAGTTTATGGCGAGATGTATTATGCCTAACGACAGAAACAGTTTTTGCCGAAACGTTCTTTAAAATGAAAGTTTCCTTTATGTTCAACTGTTATGTTGAAACGACAAATTTTATGTCGAAACAAGTGTTAAATTCTTCTTTGTGGTGAGATGTATTTTGTTCAAATGCATTATGGTGAACGTTTTCGACTATTTTCTTTACGTTGAGTTGCAGATTTTTTCTGTGAACCTGCGATTTCTGCGATTTTATGGTCAAATGCATTATGACGAACCGCGTTATGTCGACACGTATACACTCATTTTAAGTCAGAAGACTTGAATTCACAAGACGAGTGTTAAGGCAGTTAAGCACTTGTAGAACGTGGTTTATAAGTGGGTGTTAATTCTTGAATTGAAAGGGACAATCGCGTTTTAAATACGCACCCTGAAGGCGGCCTACACGTCTGGGGCCGGATGAAGATAAAAAAAAAGGTGTTTATTCATCGGATTTTTGTCTTTCACGTGAAGTCGGCGTTGCATTCGAGATCCGATTGAATCAATATTCCTTCCACCCCCTGCACTCCCTTCCCCTCACCCTTCATGGCCACTCCGGGCAGCAAGCATCGTCTTAAGACCCACGCAAACGGATTTGCATCTACATTGCAAATTATCGTGGATGCGCTAAATCAACTGTTACAAATGCAAATGTCCGCTGAATCAAAACCGATTAGTCCGGACTTGTGATTAAGTCCGAGAAATTCACTATCCGTTTTGATATTATTTTTAAGTACTAAGCGAAATTTACATAGTGGGTAGATCAAGCAGAATAGCATCTTACGACTGAATAAAATAAAAGATGGAGCTCCGTTTTCCAAAGGATAATCACCTCGTTTTTCAAGATTAAAAAAAACTATAATTTTTAAACGCTGAAAAATGAAACTAAATTTTATAACTCAAACATTTTATAGAATAATGCAACGATCTCAAAGAAAAAAGTTCATGATGGCAAAACATCAAGGAAAACACCGACGTTTCTTATTCGGACTGTGGAAAAGCTGAAAATGGCACTTAGTGGCATAAAATAAGTAGAGAACGCAAAATATGGTAAAAATGTGGAAAGAAAATTTTTGAAAATCAGGGTTGTCGGCCAAAACTTTCCAGAATCCACCCACTCCAGAAACAAGAAAATCTCAAAATTATATTATCTTCCACTATCTAAAATTTTTTCCCCATAACGATTTCGTTGAATAGATTTGAGGATGGGCTACCCAAGTGTATAAGGCCATTACGGTCGGTCTAGGATTAAAAAGGTCACAAAATATGAATAGGCCGGAAACCGGTATATTTTTTTTCTCACTTTATTTCCCTTCAAAAGGTGAAGTCATTAAAAAGAGATTATGACCTTCTAAATTTTTTTATAAACGATATTTTTTTCGTTTGGAACATTCGATCGGAATTTGACCGAGAAAAACATGTTTTAAATAGAGTGGTTATGTCACAGGCAAAAAGGCTCCTCCCGTTTGTACGCGTATCAAATGCAGACTCTGCCCCTCGGGCGAACAAACCAATTTGCTTGATATCTCGTCTTTGCTGTCCCCCCATATCCAACCCAGCCTCAGCCGTCTTCACAGCTGAAATATAGATAATGAAAAAAAAAATTGTGAAGCAGAGAATGTTATAAGACGTCCGCAATTATTACTATTATTATTTTTCTGTTTCCTCTCTCAAAAAGGCCCGAGACAACAAAAAAATTAGAAAACGTTTCTTAAAGCTTATTTTTTTAAGTTTAAAATTTTTCTGGCCTTTAAAAATTATTTTCTTTCACAGAATTGGCTTAAGGTTAAGGTGGACGTGGAGGACTAGGGTAATAAAAGTACTAGTTTGAAGAGCTTCCAACGAAAACTTCCTTAAAGAGAAGTAAAAAAAATAGGAGGGGGAAGTATAAGGAAGGGAAGTATAAGGGAGGGAAAGCATAACGGAGGGGGAAGTTTTTGTTTTTTTTCTAATTTTTTTTCTCAAAAGTTTTCTAAGTTTTGTTAGTTTGAAAATTTTCCAAGTTTTTTTTTTTGGGAAAAATTTTCAAAGTTTTTTTTTCGAAAAATTTAAAGAGAAGTAAAAAATATAGGAGGGGGAAGTGTAAGGGGGGGATGTATAAGGGAGGGAAGTATAAGGGAGGGAAGTATAAGGGAAGGGAGGGAAAGCATAACGGAGGGGGAAGTTTTTGTTTTTTTTTTCTAATTTTTTTTCTCAAAAGTTTTCTAAGTTTTGTTAGTTTGAAAATTTTCCAAGTTTTTTTTTTTGGGAAAAATTTTCAAAGTTTTTTTTTTCGAAAAATTTTCCGAAAATATCGCCTACTCAACTAAACTATTCAGATTCCAAAACCGGAGCCCAAAAAGCGTAAAATAAAAATAATTTATAAGTCCGGCTTTTGTTGGTTTGGTCTCAAGTCCTCTGGCAACCAATCGGCTTTCGTCTCACCCTTGTCAAACGGCAAAACTTACGCCCGCCCAAATTTCATTTTCTCATTCACTTTTTGCCTTTCGGGCCCCAATTTTCTTGAAAAATGGTTCCAAGCCTCCGGCGGAAAACCTTTTTTTGGTTCCGCGAGCTCCACTTTCCCAAAAAGTAAGAAATCAATTTTCAAAATTAAAAAACTGTTCATTTTTGAAAACCCTAGAAAAAAAATTATATTTTGAACAAAAAAAACTAGAGTAGAGACCATATTTACCACTTGTAGAACCGAATAAAAGAATGCAAAGAAGTTTAGCAAACAGCGATCCGACATAAAAAGCTCAACTCGGTTACAAGACATCCTCTTTAAACATTTGTAACAAACATCTGTCCTTGAGTACAATGTAAATCCTATCCGCCCTCGGGCCTTTTTACCGAAGATATATTTATAAGGGTCTGTTTGCATCGAAGATTTTTTTTTTTCTCCTTCCCTCTAGGATTTTCTAGTTTTATTTGCCATTATATTCAGGAACCTCCGCAGCTGTTAAAACAAGGATCTTTTCAAGGCAGGAAATTCCCAAAGGAAATATCAAAAGGTGAAGATTAATATGAATAAGATAGGATCAAATTAAAAAAAAATAAAGATTTATTCCAGTATTCTTAATTAATTTTCAACGCGATCAAATTTAAAAAAGTTTTTTTTCCCTGGCGGTATTATTTTTATGTTCCCTGTTTTTCGGGGTTTCGTCCTCTCGAATTTCTCCTTTTAAACAACATTTTTATGGTTAATGTTGTTTTAAAAAGCATAAAACGAGCCTCCAGCGAAGTGTAATTAAGGCTAACTACCAATGATTGGGCCATTAAAACGGTTTTACGGACATTTTTGTATGTTTTCATTTTTTTATTTTATTTCGATTTTTACGACGCCGGTAATCCAAAACAAGACTTCGGTTTAAAAAAAATTAAATTACCTGACATTTTAATAAAACCGAGATTTAGAAGTAAACAAATATTTTAATATAATAAAAAGATGTCTTTTCTTGAGAAACCGACGAATTCATCTGATGAAGAATTCGGAGATTTTTGATTCCATCAGGAGCATTCCGGACCACCGGCATGAAAAAAATGTAAATTTATAAATTTTTTTTAATGTTTAGATGAGACTTCAAATGAGCTCATTACGCTTCCATAAATACCAAAATCCTTTTCGATTATTCCCTTTACCTGGCCTACCGTGAAACGTACACATTTTAGGGGAAAACCCTTCTGAAAATCAAGCAGTGTAAATGCTGCACAAGGGAAATTTTGAATATTTAAAATGGGGGCGTTCGATTTTTTTTTCTGGATTCTCAGGTGCGAAGGGTCTAAGCTACCGGCTTTCCCCTAGTAATAAATAGCTAACACAAAGTCAACCCCTGATTTTTTTCTTCTTCTTTTTGGTTAAAGCTCCATTACCGAGATAAGGGCTCCGGGATCCAAAGTGAAATCCCTTGCTCAGGGCTAAGACACAGGACCTACTTTTAGAGAGGCCCAAGACAACCGAGATTTATCGTCGGCTAGAATTCCTAATATACGGCCAACAATAATAACCCATTAAAAACGGTGATAGATTATATCCACCCGCCAACCCTTTAATACTATTCGTCCTACCAGAAAAATATGATTTATTATATTTCACAATTTCACACTCATCTTAAAAGGATGTTCACTTATCAGAGGCCAAGTAAGGATACAACAAGATATACTTTATTGATTGATTTTTAAGCCTTTTTTTCCAAAACTAATTCCAGATTTCTTTGGAGGTAGAAAATGAAATGTGGTCTCATATGAAGTGTATTTCTTCGCTTTCTTTCAATTTTCAATTAATTTTAAAAAGTAGTGGGGCTAAAGAAGGGATGAAAAAGCAGTGAGGGAGTCAAAATCCGATGACGTCATGATGACATCATGAATCGCCGCTTCTCAACTCCGACCCGGCATTTGCATACTTCGGAGCGCTCGTGAGTCTGTAGCGAAGGTCACAAATCATAATTTATTTTAAATACTTCTTAGCAGAATTTGATTTTAAAAATTATTTATCAACTATTTACAAGAATTCTCTCAACTAATTTTTTTATTAAAAAATACTGGTGTGACAAGAACTTCCTCAAAGTAAGATCAAGGTAGAAAAAACTGCAGTCTTCGCCCAGCCAGGCCACACGGAGCAGCGCTATGGTTACTTCTGCTGGCCACAGCTGGCACCGACGGAACTTCCTCAAAGTAGAACAATTTAATAATTTTTCGTGCCTAGGTAACTTGAAAAAAGTATGTTTTCACACATAAGAATTTGTATAGAAACTAACAAAAGAGTCTCTTTTTCTCGAGTTTAAAAACGACGTTTTATTTTAATCAATAAAAGTTATTTATTAAAACGCCTTTTAATAATTTCAGTATTCAAATAACCTTCAACAATGGAAGCCTTTTTCATACTCAAACAGGCTTTTGTTTTGAATTTCCTAACCTAAACATTTTTTAGCCGGATTATGACGACATAGAAGATGAGAACAGTTTAGTCACAAAAGCGAATTTCCCATCATCCAGGGAAAGGATAAGAAAGATTCAAACAAACATGGTATGCTATAAAAAGTAAAAAAAGAAAAATAAAATTAACATGACTTTTTAGATGATCCCTACTATTGCGGTTTGAGAGCTCGAGTGCCAAACTTTGTCAAGACCAAAAATGGTAAAGATAATGGAAAGATTATTCCACCTCCGGAGGTAGGTTTGTTCTTCCTCCTGGGCCGCCGGGAGCTCCTCATATGCCCCTTCACCACATCCATCACCATCAGCCACATCCGATGATGTGGCACGCGCGTAGTTAGACAGCGGAATGGTAATTAAAAAAATAATAAAAAGTTGAAAATCCTCATTTTTTGTTTAGATTCAGAATTTATGGACTCTCCTTACAATCACATATATGGACGGTTACCGATTCCAACCCGAGGCTACATTCCACCTGCCCCTCGGACGATGTACATCGGCGAATGGGACTGAAATTAAAAAAAGGAAAAAAGCAATTTTTTTTGTAAATAATATTAATTTAAGTTAGTCCTATGAGTTATCCATAATTCTTTTATTTTTTTTTTTTCGACTTTTATTTTTTTGAAAATTATTTATTTTAAGCTCATAGTGACTTTTATTTGTAAATATTTTTTTAAAAAATAATAATTTTATATAATATTAATTAGTCTTTGTAAAATTTTGCTTTTCATAATTTTGGCACTGCCATAGTGACGCTGTTAACCAATTGCCTAATACAACAAAATATTTACCATAGAATACTTCAAATACCAACTAGTATTCCAAAAAAGTCTACATAGTTTTTAATTTTTTATGTCGAGTAACCAATGGTAATGTTAACTTATCTTTCGTACCGAAATGTATGATAAAGGAAACATGTATATTTTCAATGATGTATTATAATTTTATGGAAAATAGGCGATGTCATTTTGTACTTTTAGTTTTTATTTCGAAAATGTCCAATGTCTTTGTAATTTTTTTTTGATAATGAAATAAAATGGTGTTGGTCGATAAAACTCGTCATTTGAAAACCTGAATTATTTCTTTAGGAAGAAGAGGCAGGATGTGAGTATTCTTCATATTTGATAACAACGGTAGGTGATGGTTCAAAACCCATTCGTCAAGATAACAATATTGCTGCTTTTTAAAAAAATAACTACTTGATCTTCATTTTTTTATTTATTAATAATTAAAATTAAAGTAGGTAATTACACATTGTAAAAATTAAAAAATCCTTATAAAATTTAAAATAGAAAGAATTATCATGAATCTTGAGACAAAAAGGGGTTTGCTATGCTTTCCATTCCATCGACTGGGCAAATGAGGACGACCGAAGTTCCTCGGCAGACACAAGTCCCAACATTCTGTCTTCTGTCAGTTTATATGTGTCTTCAGGATCTAAAATTTAAAACCATAAAATTTGAAATTTATAAGCTATAAATTAAGTACCTCTTAAATATTCAGTTGTGTTATCAAGTACAAGATTAGTAGAGGGTCGTATCCTTTGAGGACTCCAGCTGCTTCTCGACCTCCTGAAAATTTGACTCGGATTGTTTTGTCGAGATATTCGAAAGGTCTAAAATGCTCTCTTTCCTTTTTCTGTCCTTGATCTCCCGATTGATTCTGAAAAATAAAAATAAATTAATTCATAAGTTAAATTACAAAAAAATTTTCTTCTAAAAAATCCTTGGATTGATTAGAAAGCGTAGCCTCTGGAGTTGGCTACGTAAAGGGCGCCATGGCAATATGGCGAGAGCCCCCCCTGGGTCCAACCCCCTCCCACTTGTGACAGCCAAAAAGCTAACAAGTATAAGAATAGATTAGCCAATAGGAAGAAAGGCCTCTTGCTCATTGGTTAAATCTATCTCTTTTCATCCATGAAACCAATTTCGGCTCTTTTAAATTTTTGAAAATCTGAGAAGAGGGTTTGGCGTATATTAAGAAAGAAAACTAATGAATTTTCAATAGAAGAAATTTGATAGGAATTTTTCTAAAAAATCCTTGGATTAATTAGAAAGGCCATCCTCTGTTGTTGGCCAAAGGGCGCCATGGCAATATGGCGAGAGCCCAATCCTGGTCCAACCCCCTCCCACTGGTACAGCCAAAAGCTAAAAAGTATAAGAGAGCCAATAGGAAGAAGGCCTTTGTCATTGGTTAAATCTATCTTTTTTCATCATCATGAAACGACCAATTTCAGGCTCTTTTAAAAATTTTTGAAAATCCCTGAGAAGAGGGTTTGGCGTATATTAAAAAAAAAATAATAACTTTTAAAAATTAAATGGACACTGATATTCATAACTCTAATTTACCTGTTGATTCGACATTTTCTATTTTTCAACTTTTCGATGGATTTAAAAATAAAAATGCGTAGAAAAAAACATAAAACGCTTCCAAAACGTTTTTTGAATACGGCAGAATTGAAACCTTTCTTACTGTTAAAATGAAGTGGCAACCCTAAAATTAAGTATATTTCTCAGAAAAAAATCAAAAACAATATGAAATTTTAGTGTCTAATAAAAAATGCTTTTAAAATTACTTACTTAAGTTTAGAATGTTAATTTTTTAAATAGATAGTATTATTAAAAAAATGGAGGGAAACGTTGGGCTTGGAGGAAACAAACTAAAAGAGGTTTCGTTCGATTTATCTTTGAATTACAACATTGAAAATGTATTGTTTTTCTAAAATATAAATTGATTTAATTTAGCTATTTCTCAAGTTTTCTTATTTCATTTGGAAATATGTCGAAGGTATTTTAATCATGATGTTTTTTTTTTTTTTTAAATATTCATTTGACTTCCTCAAAGAGAAGTTTTTGTCCCTCTTTTAATAATATATTTTAAGGATATCAGAGAGATTTTTTCGCCTTCGTCGACGTCGAAGCCAAAGAAGGCAGTGGAGTCTCCAAATGTGGCGAAGAAAGTAAAGAATGGGCGGAAAAGAGCGCTGGTGGTCGACTCAGATGATGACGAGAGATACTTTCAAATCTCCCAAAAAAGTTAAACAGAAAGGTATTCAGTCCCTGAGTTGGGCGTATTCATATGCAGAAGTATTCATATGCGCAAGGATTTGGACGGTGACTTCAGAATTGGAGGACAAACATTTGAACGACGTCAATTTGACTTCCAAATCCTTCTGCGCAGGAGTTTCAGACTGTTCGAACTAATGAGTTTAAATATGCCCCAATCAGCATCGCTAATACTTTTTATCTCTGATTTTAGAAACACCCAAATCTAAGAAGTCCGAAAGATGAAACTTCGAAATATTTCAAAGAAGACAAAGGATCTTCCAGAACTTTTTTCGGCTCTCAACCCATCAAACAGATCAAACCCGTCATAAAAAAGCCGGAAAAACCCCCCGATGTCAGTCTTTTAGATTTAGACGATGACGTTTTTGCCCTTGATTTTACAGAACTGCCTCAAAATGACAAGAAACAGGTATTAAATTTTTTTCTTCTATTTTTTAAAATAAATTTTAGGAAAAAAAGAGTGTTTCTCCTTTGTATCACCGAAGAAATCGCCGCTGAAATCGCCATCGAAAAGATCTCCTGCTAAAATGAATTCTCCACCTAAAGGCTGCCAACCTTTAAACTTTGTTTCAATAAAAAAGGCACCATTTGATAGCCCTTCAAAATCTCCAATTAACCTAAAAATGAAGTGATAGCAAGTCCACCAAAATCTTCAAAAGAAAAAGATGTCAAACGTAACTTTCTCCAGAGAAAAAATCGGATTCGAAAATGGCAATTCTGATTCAAAAAAAGCTAAAAGATTTATTCTCTGAAAAGATTAAGGAAATTCAAAAAGAAAAACCTCTTAATATTGAATCTCTTAAAAATAGGTCTTCTATTGGTAACCTGAAAGTCTTATGCTGCACCAAAGATTCTATAAAAAAGAGAATTTTGAAAAGTCTGAACTTTGGGTTGATAAATACCGTCCTACGTCGTTGAAGAACCTCATTGGCCTTCAAGGAGACAAAAGTGTCCCCAAAAAGCTTGTAAACTGGCTTAAAAATTGGGAGAAAAATCACTCGGGGAATAAAAAACTGACTCGTCCTGGTAAATATTGTTTCTTTACAAAAACTATTTTTCTTTTTAAGGCAATTGGGTCAAAGATTATGATGGAGCGTTTTTTAAAGCGGCCCTTCTTTCGGGGCCGCCTGGAGTAGGAAAGACACCACCGCTCATTTAGCTTGTAAAGAACTCAATTTAGACTTTGTTGAGTACAACGCATCTTGCACCAGAAGTAAAAGGATGCTCCATGATGAAATAAACTGAACTTTTGTCCAGCCAATCGCTTTCAAGTTATGCCAAAGGTAAATTATCTTCTTTCTCTTCTGCCCAAACATGATTTTAACCTCCTTAAAGAAGTTACTGTGATACCCTCACGTCAGGTTTTGGGGAAGGGTCTTCCAACCCCGTAGGGTAATCGAATATTGATCTTTACCATCTCAACTTTGTCTGTGGTGCCGTCCGGCCGTCCTAGCATTTTTTCCGGAAACAGTTTTTCATCACCATTTTCACACAAATTTTTAGCCGGAAGAAGAAACTAATGAGGGCGATTTTTGAATTTCAAAAAAATGGCGAGATATGTCTGTTTGAAATTTTAAAAAATTCGCTGCAGCAACCGATTTTCGCCAAATTTTCACCATTTCTCCTTATATTTTGACGAATTTTTGGTGTGAAAAAATTGCCACTTTTTAATTATGATTTTTTTGAGTAGGAGAAATTTCATACTTCTACCCATTAAGACATCCGTAGGCCAAAGAGCCCATTATTTTACCTTGACACTCAATGCAATTTCGAAAAAAAAAAAAAAAAAAAAAAAAAAAAAAAAAAAGAAATTTTCAGAAAAAAAAAATTTAAAAAGAACCCGGAAAATTTATCGAAAAACAAAAAAAACACTTCCCTTATACTTCCCCTCTTATACTTCCCCCTCCGTTATACTTTCCCTCTCTTATACTTCCCCCTCTTATACTTCCCCTCTCTTTTACTTCCCCTCTTTATACTTCCACCTCCGTTATCTTCCCCCTCCCATATACTTCCCCCTCCGTTACATCCCTCCGTTACTTCCCCTCCTATATTGTTGCTTCTCTTTAAGGAAGTTTTCGTTGGAAGCTCTTCAAACCAGTACTTTTTTAGGTGGTCCATCAACAAGTAAATCGCACGTCCTCATTATGGACGAAGTTGACGGAATGGCCGGAAATGAAGACCGTGGAGGTGTCCAAGAATTGATATTTGATCAAAACTTCCAAGTTCCTGTAATTTGTATGTGTAATGACCGAAATCATCCTAAAATTAGATCTTTGTCTAATTACTGTTTCGACCTCCGTGTCAACAGACCTCGAGTTGAACAAAAAAGGTAAAAAAATTTTCTTTAAAATGAAAACTAAAATTATTTAGGGTGCTATGATGAGTATATGTTTTAAAGAAGGATTGAAAATCAATCAGAACGTTTTAACCGAAATAATCAACGGTACAATCAAGATATTCGTTTAGTTTTAAACAGTTTATCCATGCTTGCGGCAAAAAAACTGCGAGTATGGACGTGTCTGTGAAAGATCTAAATCGGAGCTTGGGACGTCGTTAGGAAAGTATTTTCTGAAGAAGAAAACAAAAAATGACCATACATGAAAAAAGCGATCTTTTCTTCAACGATTATAGCATCGCTCCCTTTTTGTTCAAGAAAACTATTACAAGTCGTCCTCATTCCAAAGAAGCGTAATTATAAATAATTTGAAAATGGAATATTTTTGTTTTTTATATCGAAGAAAGATAAGTGTGTTTCTCAAGTTTATCTCTTCTCTTGTAATTTTCAAGTTGAGTCCTAAAATTTCTTTATCGGCTCGAAAAAAAAATTTGAAATAATTTATTCAATTATTTCCAATTTTTTAAACATTTTTTAAAAATCATTAAAGTACCTGAAAGAATTCATTCAAAAGAGAAAATTTGGGAATTACATATTAAAAAATTTTTCCTTATTTTGTTCATCGAAGAAAAAAATTGTATTTTGTAAGTCTACAAAAAAGTTGAGATAAGCTTTGTTGTCTCGCTTTAAATCGGTCACATGGACCCATTTATTTATTTTTTTAAAGATCAAAAATCTATAAAATCTCTAAATCTGGATTTAAGGTTGTATAATGGAGGCTTTACAAGCCATGACGTTGTGCGTCAAAATATTTTTATATAAAACCAAATCCCTTCACAAATTCCCGCGAAACTTTTTTTTTTAAATTTATTTATTTGAATTATTTTTTAATCATTTTTTTTTATTTGTGATATTTTGGCTGTGACTTCTTCAATTGCTCATTTTGTACAAACTAGTACTATTTCAAAAAGTACAATATTGTACATAAAAATTTCATAATTATGTACATTATCAAAGAAGACTGTGTGTAGGGGGAAAAATGACAAGAAGCAGAAAAAACGTTGAGATGATAACATTTTGGTGTTATCAATTTCTTTTCTTTTCTTCTTTTTTTTTTTTTGTGGGTCAAATTTAGTGGTGCAAATGAAGTTACCAACCTTTCTTGTAAAATCAAAACTTAAAATTGAACTGTTTTTGGTATTTATAATGGAGTAACACCTAATTTGTACCTATTAAATTAGGCCCACTGACCATTATGAACTCTTGGTTATTACCTATATGACTTGTCATCTCGATGTTTTTTCCCAGTGATGGTAGTTTTTATGTACAAGTTTTTATTTCATTTGTAAAAAAAAGAAAATTGCAGCGACCTCTTTGATCTCAACTTCATGGATCTGCAAGTTATGGTAAGTCAAAACTTTGAGTATGTAAGTCTTTATAAGTTCCTCTGACACTTAAATACTCAAAGGTTACTTAATAACTCAAGAAGAAAGTTACCAATGAAAATTTTATTGAGAGAAGCACCATCGCGCATTGTAAGTATGGACTACTAATTTCTTATTACATTAGCTCAAAATAATTGGTTTTAAAACCGAAGTTTAGAAGGTTTACTTTCATTCATTTAAATTTAGGTTCTCCTTAGATCCTTATTTATCTCGATACTGATAATTTTCTACGTGGTTGATCCTGGTTGTCCTTTATTTTTGTGCAGTGGGTATTTTTAAGATAACCCATGTTCAATAGAGTTTCATTTATTTTATTTATTTCTTTAGATGTATAGGTTAGAAAGGGCCTAGGCTGATTTGTTGAAACCTGTCTCATGAATTCGTCAGAGGTTGAAGAAGTTGTTGAAACCTATTAATTTAAAAGTACTTTTTGCTGAAAATTTAATTTTCCTCCTGGAAGTTTAATATCACTTATCCGCTATTTTGGAAAAGGTCATTATTCATTAATTTTGATAAACAATTTTGTAGGTTCTTGTAAAATGATGGGATTATTCGAGATGCTGTTGTGTTGTGACATAAGTTAATTCATCGTTCTCAAGACCATAAAGTACGAGTAACTGGAATTCACGATCTATAAAAAAGTAGGTTAACATTGCATTTGTTCCGGTGAAATTTTACCCGCATGAGTCGATAATGTTAGTGGACTTTTTCCTTTGTAGCTGATGAGCATCGGCCTTTTCGCCTGTCGGATCATCATGTTGAGCTCTTTTCTCACGTGAGGAGGCATTTCGTACCACGGTATTCCGTTAAACTTTCAAATATGGAGAAACCCTCTGTCTGAAGTTTTTCCCCCAGATAATTCGTAGTAGTCATAAACGCGGAGACGATAACTAAGCAAAAACGTTGACGAAGACCAATATTATCGGTTTTAAATTTCTGTTGAATAATGTTGATTATTTCGGCATAGCGGAAGTAGTAATACATACGACCATAATCGTGTAGGCGTAAAGAGTGAGGGAAAGAGACCCATTTGGTTTAGAGAGCCAGAGGGGCGCCAAAGTAGTTTTAGGTCCGTCGCGAGCCTACGAAAAAATGCCATTTTTATCTCTCCATTATGAGGTTAAATCCTTCTGAAGGGAGGAGGTCTAAGCTAAGTGGTCCTGGGCATGCCAGAGAAGCTTGGGTTTCTCTCCCTTCTTGTCTAACTTACCTAATAATTTCTTTATGTTCTTCAATGACTTGAAGACGAACACCGGTCGACTCCCCGTCCCCCCACTCAAAATCCTCATACTGATAATCCTCATTTCTGTTGAAGTATACATGACAAAGATGCAACTCATGGATATGAAATTGTATACCACCGACGACAGTATGAAGCACCAAAGAGTTATTATATTGATTGCGTAGTATAAAGTCGTCCTTTTCGGGTTTCTTCCGATGTATCCCTGATTAGGTAAAGGAGTCATAAATGGAGTCGTTGATTCTGTGAAAAATGCCAAATACGCGTCGTAAATGTAAGGCACTGTTGTAAGTCAAGGCGAAGCCGATGTTATTGTAGGTGAAATATTTAATCATTACCCAAAGCGGACGTGCGTTGTTTTTAAACATCTCAACCTAAAAAAACGGAGGAAGAAAGACAATTCAAAAAGCAGTTTAAGACGCAAAAGAAGAAAAAAAAACTAAGATACAAGGACACGAATAGTGCGAGATAGTGTGTTCGACCCGAAAAAGCTGAAGTAAAAATTCGTTTTCAGATGCTGTGCATTCGGATGTACGGTGCAAGCTGTATTTTACGCGCTATATTTATGATCTGTGCTGAAGAAACCAAATGGCAGATGCATCAGACATGAAATAATTGAATACAATCTGGTTCATGGGCATTAGATCAAAAACCCGGTTGTCGGTGATTCACACGATTAATATAAAAACCTGGTAGGGTTCACGCCTTTATCAATATTCTACGGATGCGGTTGTAGATTCGGTGCGAGAGGGTCCATTCGGTTGCAAATGCGTATGCCATGAATGCTCCAAAGACCCGGCCACCGAAAAAAACGCATACTTTGAAAGGCTGTCTTTGAAGTCGAGTAAAAACATAGAAAGAATTCCCAGTGGTGTCAATAAAATTAAATACCAAAGACGAAATTTTTGAAGTAGCACTTTTCGTTTTGGTACTTTTTAAAAGTTTGCCACTGACCACCGATTTTCATAATGAGTTTGATCGTTCGAATTCCTCGAGGGCGTCCATGATTGTGGTTTTTCTTTTAGTGAAAACTTGAGCCAAATTAGTTCCCATTAGTTTAAGTGGCCCAATTAAGAAGGCGATTAAGTTTTGTAAAATGATTATAACTTTTATCTAAATTTTTAATTTAGATAATAACTCTCTTTTTGGAGTTGAAGCTTTTTTTAAATAGTCTACAGACGACGCGTCATGTGCAAGCTAAAAAAATCAACAACTCCAATCAACTTTTTGGTGAACTTAAAATCGACTGCAATGGAAAAGAA